>LPNX010959234.1:0-50668 GCA_001517045.1 Pseudotsuga menziesii
ATAATTCAAATCACATCAATATGCCAATAGGGTGACAGCTATAGGACATCAATTAATCTGAATAAAACCTTAATAACACATTCAAGCATAAGCACAGATAAGAAAGAAAATGGAAGCTGAACATATGATAACAAAAGAGCTTATATTAGGTCATGAGCAATATGAGAAGCTTGACAATAGCATTGGTCTACAAGTCCTCGAAGTTGAACCCTTTCAATAAATTAAGTCTTAGGATTTATAGCCTTTACAAAAATAATCAGATCCTAAAAACTTGGATCTGATTTAATAAAAATAAACAAAATAATTGTTTTTTGCATAATTAGGTCAAAAAACCCTAATTAACTACTGGTCTAACTATCTATAGAATTCATTCATTGTTTCAACCTTCCGATAACTGAAGTAATTACCGACAATCACTGCCATTGGTCTTCTGCTGATTAAGTGATTGTTTCACTTTGACAGTTGAGTGCTGGTGACCTTTTCTTCCTTTGTGTCACTGCAAAACTGAAGCATACCTTCCCTGATGTTTTCTTCAATGTCCTTCATCTTTATAATTTGTCACTGAGCCATCCATGTTTGCCGAAAACTGGTCCTGTGTGTCAAAAATAAATCTTATTCCTCTGTTTTCTTTTGTTGGTTAAGAGGCCAAAATATTGGAAGGGTTAGCTACCGAAAGCGACGCTTTTGGTGACTAATGAACTTCCCTAGCATCCGCCTAAGCCACTGAAAGCCCTGTTCTTCAAAAATTCTTAGGCTGCCTCCAAAATTGTTCTTTCCAGTCTGTCTGCTTATCTTTCTTCTTCAACAGGATTTATGCTAGGAGGTTTAACAACAACCTGGCTTGCTTCTAGAGTCTAAAGGCCAACTGCAGCTTCATCTAGGGTTTCCAATGTGAGGCGGCTATTAGGGTTTATCTTGGCCTCCTTCATCTAGATTTTCTGAAGACTAATCATCCTATACAATCTTGTGTTATCCTTTAGGTACCTTTTATTTAGTCTCTTTAGGAAAATATACCTTTCTATCTGCTCTAAGTAAGATTTATGCAGCAGCTTGTTCCTACTGGTCAATGTAGCATTATTCCTCTTTACCTCTCTGACCAAAATTTCCATCTCATATATTTTCTTCAGCAACTTATTTATCTTTTGAGTCTTGTGCTTGCTAGAGGAAGCCTTCTCTACTGGTTCATCTTTCGCTTTTGGTGTAGGTGATGGTAGCTCTTGAATCTCTTCTACAACCTACAAGGATAGGTCTGCACCTTCCTCTTATTCCTCTTCTAAATATGAGGAGGGCATGTTCAAAATGTTCTCAGTGTGTGTTGAGAGCTCCTGGCCCTTCTCACTGAAATCCAAGTTTCTTTTGACCTTCTTGGCTTTAGAAGAGGAAGGAGGTTGTTTTGCTATTGCTGGGGATATATCCCTTCTCTTTCTTTTCCCACTTCTTTGGTGTGCTACACTTTTTGGTAGGAGAATTCCCCTTTTGTTTTGGTTGAAGGCCTGTTTCAAAACCATTCCAAAATAGTAAATAAGGCCATGCCATATTCCTCCTTTTCAGCAATTCTTGGATCAGCAGTTGCATAAGGCCATGATGAGACAGTATGCCAGCAATATTGGTTGGCTGGGCCTTCACCTGGTGTGCCATCTTTACCAAAATCCTGTGTAAGAAAAATGGAAAATTCAGTGGGCTTCTCCCTGTGAATTGGTTCATAAACTTAAAATGGTAAATCATAGCTCTATTATATATCCCTTCACATGTTATGTAGACCACAATGGCCTTCAGCAGTTGTTGCCACCTCTCTTCCAGCCAGAACGATGGTACGCTTTTCTTCCACACCACCTCCCTATGCTCAGGATTCAGGTAAGATCTGAATTCTACATATTTTGGTATGGTGGTCTTAAACCACTTATCTCCTGTGCTAGGAAGTTTAGTCACTTTAGTAATTAGGGTTTCATCTATTAGGAATTCTTCTTTACCTATGACTTCCTTGGAGCTGTTATCACTCAGAATGTACCCAGGTTGTAAAAGGCACACCCCGAGGTAACAGCAAAACCACTTTAGGAAGATATTGGTAATTTCTCCCAGAGAGGGATCTCTCAACATGAACTTTACAAATTGCAAGACCAAACGGTAACAATATTTAAAGGTTTATTTATTTGGTTGAAACAATCACATATCCATTGGGCAACGGAGTCATATACATATAAAAAGATTCCCAAAATGCATACACAGGATTTTTCAAAGGCAAGATAATCACATAATTGCAGTCATTTCATTTGTCAGGGTGAAAATAGAAGAAATGAGAGAACAACCCATCAATACAGAGCGTCTAAGACGAATTCCATATCAACTTTGGTAGAAAAGATCATATAATACCTGAAACGATGACTAGAGCATAAGCATATGAATTCTAAACATCAAATACTGTGTTCCAGATATGACAGAAAAAACAGAATGGAGCGTTACACAAGAAAAATTACAAATCACACAGAGAAAGAAAGCACGGACTGCAATGTCAATGATACATGAATCTCTGAAAAAGAACTCTCATGCATTCATTTGGTATTAAAAACAAGACAGATATGTTCTCCACAAATTACTTCATCTGATGGGTTCCAACCCCCATCTCATAAAAGAGATACAAATTTATAGATCAAACAATAAGTCTGCCTCCAGCAGATCAATAACAGAATGACCGGCGTAAATTAGAGTTTGTAACTGAAATCCTACACCACTAGGAAGTTGTTACAATTCCATTCCTAACCGATCATAAAGCATGAAACAACTGGATAACAAACTTTGGTCCATCAGCTCCGAATCTTTGCCCCATCAGCTCCGAATCTTTGCCCCAACAGCTCCACGTCTTTTGCCAAATTAGCTCCAAGTCTTTGCCACTTGTTCCTACGGAGGAAGAGTAAACTTTGTTTTCCCCAGCCGCTCTACAGCCTTCCACTGTTCGGAACTTGGGGTGTCGCTTTCCATCATTTCCCAGATGGCTACCTCGAGCTCCATGTATGTTTCGTAGGACTTTTTAGGCAATCTGGTTCTGATAGTTTTGAACTTCTGCAGGACTTTGAAATCTTCAGTTAGCACGTCCACAATGGTTTGTCCCGACAGGCTCTTCTCCAGCTCATTAAAATTTGGATAGTCCATACAAGCCCTAACAATCAGGTGATTATAATGTTACTGCAGGAACATTCGACCCTTTTCGTTCCAGAAGCATGGCAACCCGTCTTCGAATAGCCCTTCAAACTCTTTTTTGAACCTGTTGACCTGTACCATTAATTCTTCTGATTTGTCCTGAACAATCTTCATTAACTGGTGCTTGTGAATGATTTTCTTTGCTGACAGGACTATTGAGACTCTGTCCTTTATGCCCATGTCATGCAAATTTTGATATGTTAATGAATTCAGGAAATCTAGGGTGTTTTGGGCTGTAGCGAGAGGTCTTTTCACCATGTGTTCCTTTACCACTCTCAATCTTTGCTGAACTGAATCTATCAATCCACAAAAATCATCAATATAATTAAGGTAGTGCCTAAACTTGGTAACTTCAATACTTAGGGTGTCCCAAATGATGTGCTTCACCCCCTGAAGGGGGCCCTTCCCAATACATTTTTCTTTCAGTTCATCAACCTTCTGCTGTAATTGGCTCCTGTCCTCTAAGAGCTGCATTCTGCTTTCGCTTACCTTGGTTAACTCCGCTTTCACCTTTTCATTCTCGGCTTGCAATTCCTTAATAGTTTCCTCCCTTAAACTCACTTGGGACATAGACTCCAAGAGGTCATCTGCAGAACAATCAGCTAATGGATTTCGGATATCTACAATAGATAAGTCGTGACCGGCGGGTGTTTGGCTTATTAGCTCATCCATAATCTCCTTTTCCACAGTCTAGTCTTTCTTCATCACGAAAATTTGGGGCAGTAGTTCTTCCTTCTCGGCATTCCACTTATCCTTCTCCTCTTGTAGCTCTCCAGCCTTCCCTTTGTATTCCATCATTTCCTGATGGAGTTTATCTTTCTCCTCCTAGAGGGCTAGAAATTCAGCTGATTGGACATGTTCTGAGCCTGGCATCTTCAACCTCTTATTCAAAACTTGCAGGGCATTATCTTTTTCTTCTAACAACTTCTTTACCGCCTGGGTATTGTCTGAGCTGGCGATGTCTGCTTGCAGTTTTTTCACCTGAACAACATTTGCTTTGTTTTCCACTTTCTCATGTCTCAATTGGACTTCCAACTTGTCTACCAACGCTTGCAACTTATTTATCGTCATCATGGCTTGCAATAGGTCTGAATAAAGAATGTCGCTGGTTTGCTTGTGCAACTGTATCTTGTCTGGAGTACTGATTTTGTCCAGACAGATTTCTATTTCAGACATTCTTTTATCATTCACAATGGCCATCTTGAAAGTATTCTTCTCAGCATCTCTATCAGAAACTAGAGATGTTTTAGAACTATGCAGGTTCCTTACCCTCGGGAGCAGATTTCTCGTTTCCTGCAGGGATTGCTTCCTTTTTCTGGGTAGCTCGTCTTGAGCTCTTCTTTTGATTTAAACGAGGGGCCGGACTCTGGAATGTTACCGTCACCTTCTGAGTCTCTAAAATTAAACTGACTGACCTGTACTATGTTCAGGGGAACCAAAGCAGCCTTTTTGAAAACTCTGGACGCCCCTTCATCCACGATCTCGCCTCCTACGAGCAGCCTTGCCTTCTTATGGGATGTTTTTTTGTCCATATCCATACTCTCGGCTTGGACCAAACTCCTCTTGACAGCAACACTGACACCCTCCGTGATTTGGATCTCTGAATGAGATGCAGGATGTGCGTCTGTCTCATCTTTGGACTCGTCAGTGAATTGGAGCAAATTAGCTGTTTCAGCTAACCCTTCAACAGCTTGATGCTTGAACGGTTTGTTCCTGTTTGCTTGCTTTCTTAATGATATCACCTGGTGAGGGTCGTAGTTCATATTGACATCCTTAATGAAATCCATAGGTTCCATCAGTCTCTCTATACATGCCAGGGCACCTTTGCATTTAAAAATGAAAGGGCCGACCTTAAAAGGAAATTTAGTATTCAAAGATTTTCGGAAAGCACCGAAGTGCTCCTCCTCTGATAACAACCTTTGTCTCATAAACTCTAGAGCAAAAATCCTTCGAGTTAAAAAAGAAGGCAACCTATAAGGCTGACCGGTAAAGCCGTACACTCTCAAAACAGTGTAATCTTTGTACAGGAACCAGTCTCCCACCCGACCTTCGGGTGAAGACTGCATCAAATATTTCATTTCATCGAAGGCCCGTGGCAATTCTCCATCAAACAGCATCCTGTATATTTCGGACATGATCGAATTGGCAAATTCGATCAGGTGTATTTGCTTTGGCAAATCAGAAGAGGACAGAGTACTCAAGAACTTCAATTCGGTAACATTAGAACATATCAACATGTTAAGTAAGTGTGTTTGAAACCTAAAAAACTGGACCTTGGGAAATTCAATCAGCTGGAGGTGGATTGCTTCAGCAAGATACTCATCTAAATTAAGTACAGGAACTGACTGGGACTCGGGACTCAAAGAATTTACTTTTAACAGGAAACCAAGGATAACATCACCTATACGACAATCGTCATCTAGACCTAACACCTGACAAACCAAACACATTACCAATTGTTCCTTAGTTCTAAAAACGTGCAAGGGGTAAGGTAAGGAAAGGCCTTCCAGGGACCGACCTTCCCTTAGGATACTTGACAGGAATCGAGAGCGAGCTTCGATTGGGAAACTTCGGAAAAACTCAGCAAGGACAGCTTCATTTACGGACTCACGGTTTCCAGGGTAACTTTCAGGCAAACTAAGATTTTCTCTTACTACTGAAGCATCAATTTTACACAATATCCTATATGCGGACTGACTCACAATGACCCTCTGAGAGGGAGAATAATTTACCGTGCACCATTCGGCAAATTCAGGGAAGTGGAGGGTTTTCTCCAGGGCGAAAAAGTATAAAAAGGAATTGCACACATTTAGAACATCATTTCCCTGCAAAAAATAAGACCATAACCTTTCTTTGCTGCTAGACACACTTCCTGTAAACAGGAAAGGGTCGCAGACACCTCTATGTCTATCTACCAAGAATTCTTCCCTTTCATCCGGGACCTGACCAGACACAGAAGCTTCACTCTATTGGTCCATTTCTCAATTTATAATAATAATTGGGAGAAGAAGTTACAAGATCAAGGTCCTACCTGGCTCACTGTGAAGGCGCGTGTTCAGAGTGCGTCTGGTACTGACAACTGGAAGCACCCAAATCGACAGGTCCTTTTCGTCGGGTCCCGAGCAATAAAATAATCGCAGAAGAGGTCAATTCTGCCTTTATAGGACAACCCCGATTTGACACGTGGGAAGCATTTATTTCCGAACCACTACTTATCTCTAACAGCCGTGCATCTGTCTCCACTGGGTTCATTTCTAACCTTTGATCTCTTCTGTGCAAATTTCTAGCCTTTGGATCGTACACCACGTGTCCTTTTCCGACGGGCATCTTGGCGCTAAGCACCGTGTAAGTTTCCATTCCGGGGTCGCTCGTGACCATCGATGTGCCATACTTCCACCCCTCACTGTTGGATTAAACGCCATGTCCCACATTTCGCTGAGCCGTCTGACCTTAACTACCGTGCAACTCTGGGTCCCGAAAACATCTACAACTGTTGATCTGATATTCCTTTACAGGCGGGCCGTTGGATCATGTGGCGCCCACTCAATTCCTCTGGGATCCTTCACTTTATCTGTCGGGAAACTTAGATCAGTGGAATTACTCCACGCCGTTGATGTGATCTGCCTTCAGCTCCACACCGTCGGATCAAGCACCACGTACCCGATTCCGTCGGGCAATCCGGGATTATACTCTACGCCTGTTCCTCCTCCGGAATTCTTTCTGGCCGTTGATGGGATTTCCCAGTGCTCGTCAACCGTTCGATCATGTGACACGTACCACATTCCGCTGGGCGATGTGAGTTTATCCGGTGCGCAAGGTTCCATCCCGGAATCACTGTTAGTCATTGATCTATTACCCTCTGATCTCCAACCGTTGGATCGAGCAGCAAATAATGAGTTCCGCTCGGTGGCTCAAATGTTATCTCGCATGCATGTTCATCCCCCGAAAATCAAAATGGCTGTCGATACACACTGTCTTTAATCCTCGGCCGTCAGATTAACCCCCACGTACCCCTTCGGCTGGAAGCTCTGGTGCTTATCCGCCGCGCAGGTTTCGGCTGCAGAATCAATCCCAGCCACCAATGTGATCCGATTTTGTCCCTCCACCGTCGGATTGAGAGGAATATATGTGATTCCGCCAGCTCCCATTTCTTTAACTAACTTGCACTTTCTCCCTGCGGATTTGTTATGAACCGCAGATCATCCCCGGATCAATTTGTAACCCTTGATTTGCGTAGGCGGCTAAAGGCCCGAACTTCTGCTATCCTCATCGCATGTTTTGAAAGGCGGAGGGAGTATCAGCCATGGATTGGCTCCTTCTTTCGATCACAGCCTAGGATTTTGCTAACTTGGCTGCTCTTTAGACCATTACGTCACTTTTGTACTATAATCTTTAAACCAAAGTATTTAAACAACACAATTTTACCTCCCCTTGGTCTTATATTTCTTTTGTTAAATACAGGTGTTAACAGCTGGCTCCATCTGGGGATGATATCCTCCCTACGAGGTATCAAAGAACTTGTAGACCAGGTGCCTACTTTTCACTTTGCATAATAATTTCCAAAAAACCCATTTTTCATTTTTTGTGCATATATCATTTTTATGTATTTTTTGAGGAAAAAGGTAGCATGCCTTCGGGATTTTTTGGGGCTTTCACTGTAAGCTCCAAATATCTTTGGCCTACCATTTTTATTGGCTTGTAAAATAAAAATATGTACAGTCTATAATACAAGCTTTACCTTCCTCCCCTAGGATAGGTAATGCTTTAGATATCTCCCATTGACAGGGTTTCTCTCAAGAGGAACCTCGTTTGCGTACTCCAGCAAGAATGCGTTTTGCCCTCTATATCCAGCAATAACATAAGGTCCAACCCACATAGGGTCAAACTTCCCGTGCTTTTCTTCATTAGGGGCATCCCACTTCAGAACCAGGTCATCGATCTGGAATTGTTCTTCTTTGACTCTTTTGTCAAAAGTACTTTTCATTTTCTCTTGATGTGACTGTACTTTATTATAGGCCTTATACCTTCGTTCGTCTAGCTCAATGATCTGACTTATCCTCCGCTGTATGTGGTTTGGTTCCTCTTGCTGATCTTGGAAATATCTCATAACTGGGACCCCTAATGACGCCGGAAAGATGACTTCAGTTCCATATACCAGTTGGAAAGGGGACATGCCAATTGCCCTTTTTGTGCTAATCCTGTCAGCCCATAGAGCATATTTGAGTTTGGTGTGCCATGATCTTTTGTTCTCCCCCAACAGCTTTTTGATGATTCTTACCAGACTTTTGTTTGAAGATTCGGCTAACCCATTTCCTTGAGGATAGTAGGCTATCGAATGATTCAGGCTTATTTGATACTTATGACAAAAATTTATCATTTTCCTGGACTTGAAAGCAGCGGCATTGTCTGTCACTATTCTTCTTGGACATCCAAATCGAGCCAGTATATTCTCTTCAAGAAATTCCATGATTACATTTTCAGTGGCCCTCCTGGTAGGAATTGCTTCTATCCATTTGGTAAAATAATCTGTAGCCATCAAAATCCACCTGTGTTGACCTGATGAATTGGGGTTTATTTCTCCAATAAAATCTAAACCCCATTGCTGGAAAGGTGCCTCTACCGTAGTCGGATTCAGAGGGAGAGGTAATACTTTTCTCTTACCGTCGAAAATTTGGCATTGATGGCATTTGCTGGTTTCTTTATATACATCTGAGAACAATGTAGGCCAATAATAACCAGCTCTTAGGATTTTGTTGGCTGTCACCTTCCAGGAATGATGTCCTCCATAGTCTCCCCTATGAAATTCTCTTGTAATTTGCTGAGCCTCATCCTCCAAGAGACAGTTTAGCAGGACCCCTCCAGGGTCTTTCCAATAGAGGTATTTATTTATGATACAAAATTTGGTAGATTTAAATTTGGTAGATTTAAATTTCACAGATCTTGCTCTTGACTTACTTAATCCTTCTGGTGCTTGCAGATTGCGGAGGATGAATACAATATCAGAATACCATGGAGAAGATATGAAATCAACCATCACCTCTATATCCGTATCTAACTGATCAGGTTGATGAGATAAGAAATTTATTTGCAGAGATTCACAATTTGAGTTTGTCATCATCTTTGCCAATCCCTTTCCTTTGATCAACTTCGTGGGCTTTATTTCTAGGTCATATTCCAATAAGGTAGCTATCCATTTGGCTCTCCTTCCTTCTGGATCAGGTTGGGTCAAAATTTCTTTCACGGCAGCGGTTGGGACATGTGCAATTATATGTGAATGCAGAACATACACTCTAAAATCTTTTAATGCTTTAACTAAAGCATAGGCTTGCTTTTCCATGATGTCATATTTCAATTCTCCATCCCGAAGTATCTTACTGAAGAAAGCTATAGGTTGTTCCTGGTTTTCGTCATTCTTCTGCAATAATACTGCTGCTATAGTATGCTCCGAAGCATAGGAGAATATTGAAAATTCTTTGGCAAAATTTGGAATTACCAGAACAGGGGCTTCTGAAATAGCTCTCTTGATCCCCCAAAATGACTCCTTGGCTTCTGCACTCCATTTTATTTCATGACCCTTTTTCAACATATTAGTAATACACATCAAAATCTCAGCAAAGCTTGGTATAAATCTCCTCAAGAAATTTACCTGTCCCAAAAATGACTGTACCTCCTTTTGCTTCTGGGATCTCCCACTTTCAGGATTGCACTTACTCTCTCAGGATCAATCTTTATGCCATATTTGGATATTATATGGCCTAGCAGCTTTCCTTCCTCTAGTACAAAATTAGATTTCTTCGGATTCAGAGATATACTGTATTTCCTGCACTTCATGAAAACCTTCTCAAGGTGATGTAGATGTTCTCTGTCGGACTTAGAGTAGACTGTGATATCATCCATGTAGATCACCACAAAAAATCTAATTTCCCCTGCAAAATCGATGTCCATAGCTCACTGGAAAGTGGCTCCTGCATTCATTAAATCAAAAGGCATCTTTGCATACATGAAACTGCCCCATGGTGTAGTAAAGGCAGTCTTCTCCTAATCTTCTGGTAACACCTTGATCTGGTTATACCCGGAGAATCCATCCAGCATCGAAATCCTTTCATCTCCCACCACTTGCTGCAGCATGTGATCCATCTTTGGTAGGGGATAGTTATCTTTCATGGAAACTTTATTCAAGTTGCGAAAATCTATGCACAGCCTTATCTCTCCACTCTTCTTTCTGACAGGGACCAAATTGGAAACCCACTTAGAAAATCGGAGTGTTACAATAATCTTGGCCTCAAATAACTTCTTTATTTCCTTCTCAATGATAGGGAACAATTTAGGGTTGATCCTCCTGAGCTTCTGTTTAAAAGGCCTCTCTCCAGGCTTTATAGGAATAGTGTGCTGTATGATAGATGTATCATATTCTTTGAGGTCTTCATAGCTCCAAGCAAACACATCAGTGTACTTTTTCATCAACTTTACATACTCCTCTTTCTCCCTTTCAGGCAGCTTTTTGGATAGTTTTATGATTTTAGGATCCTCCTCAGAGCCAATATTTTTATCTTCAACTGCATCACCAACTGGTTTCACTTTGGGGTTCTTGGCAACATCATTTTGATCAAAGAGTCTTTCTAAAGGGATCAGGCCTCTTGGTATGAAATTGTTTTTGAGCTGGATGATATCTTTACCTCCCAAGGTTTTCCTCAACTTCTTAGCATCTTCTTCTGACTCAACTTCCTCATCATCTTCAGGGGTCCTATCATTACCATTTTCATTTTCAACCTGAGTATTCACAAACTCTCCTGACAACTCTAGAAACCTCCGGATCTGCATATCATCTTCGAACACTTGCCAGTATTTGTAATTGTCCAGGATAGAGGGTCTGTTCAAAATCTCCACCTGGTATTCCTTTTGACTGGTCATTGGAGTTTCAAATTTTCCAGCGGCTACTGCTAAGGAATCAGCCACCATATTGTCAACCCTGGGAACCACCTGGATTATATACTCTGTAAAGAAGTTACCAAGCATATCCCATACTTCATTTCCGTAAGCCCTCATCCGAGGATGCTTAGTTTGATAACTCTCATTTACCTGATTTATCACCAATTCGGAATCTCCCAAGATCTTGACCCTCTGAGCCCCCAGACCCTTCAAAGCATGTAACCCTAATAACAAGGCCTCATACTCTGCTACATTATTAGTGCATTCAAATAGCAATTTGTATGACAAATCTTTGAAATCATGGATAGGAGAAATGATGTAGACACCAGCCCCAGCACCAACCTTTGCAACAGATCCATCAAAATACATGATCCATTGGCCTTCTTTTTTCTGTTTTGCTTCCAGAGCTTGCTGTTCCAAAACTTCTTTTTCTTTATTCACCTCATACTTCTCCTGTTCTTCAGATTTCTTTTGCAATGCAGCTTCCAAATCATGTGGGGCAGCATCATTAAAGAAAATGGAAGATCCCAAATCAGTGTCAACAGCATATATATGATGAACTTCGGGCTTATCTTGACTGCTAACCACATAAGGAGTTCTCTTTTCGCTATACAGCCTTCTGCTTCCATTTGGAACTGGGATGGTAGCATATGACATGTCCATCTGCAAGCTGCCTTTCAACTTAGAAGTCCAGGATCTTGACAGCAATACCCCAAATTTGGGCGGGATGTCTGCCACTACGACATCCATGACTATAGTCTTAGAAGGCAGTTTGTTCAGGGTTACCACCATGTCCTTAATTAGTCCTAAGCATTTTACCTTCTTGGAATCAAAAGAGTACAGATATTTATAGGGCCTTGTTACCTCCAATCCTAAACTCTCTACCACTCCTTTGGGCATCAGATTATGTGACGCCCTGGAGTCTAACATGGCATTGTGGACCACTTTGTCGAGCACCTTCAGACTTAAGTAGAAGGGAGGCGCCTCTTCACCCTCTAAATTTTCAGCCTTTGATCCAAATGATATAGCAGGATTATCATCACTCATGTTTAAAATGTCAGACTGCCCTTCACCTTGGTCTTTGACCATTTTTGAAATAGTATCTCTGTATTCAGTCTTTCTCAATAACTCATTAAATGGAACAGAGATCTTCAGTTTAGACAGCTCATTTTGCAGGTTAAAACCAGCACTAATCTTTTCTACCTCAACCGGAGTCGCCTTTTTTATTACTTTATCCCTCTATATATCATTCTGAACTTCTCTACTCACAGAGGGCTCTTTTGGTACTTCCTTCCCCTTTTCCCCATTCAAAGAACTAGAGGAAGGCTGATTTGGGTTTGCTTTCCCTTTATTTATAGGGACATTTCTATTTCTCGGCCTCATTTTCTTTTGGAGATCATCCATCGCATGCAAATAACCTCTTTGATATAGTTCATTGTCAAATTCTTCATTTACATCTGCTTGCTCGAACATATTATGCTCCACTTCAGTAAGGTATATTTCAGAATCCTGCTCCCCAAACAAATGGATCTCATTTTCAGGGGGGTCTTCTTCATCACCAACATAATTTTCAGGGAATGGAGGACGGATGGGCTATTCCTCTTGGTTTCTCGGGTTCCTCTGGTCTCTTTGCCTATTTTGAGGGGGAACAGGGGGATTTGTTCTTTGGAAGTTTTGATTCCTGATCTGGGGATCCCCTTGCTCTCTATTGAAAGGCCTAGCATCCATGGTTAACTTATCCATCAACTTCTCCATAGTCTTCAGCATTATGTCAAACTTAACATCTACAGCAGAAGATGAAGCAGAAGGTACATTTTCTTCTTTCCTCCTCCTATCCACATCTCTGTGTTTCATCTTTCCACTTGCCATCATGTTAGCCTCCACCTCTAGGGCATCAGTAAACATGGCAGTAAGAGTTGCCGACTTCCTCTCCCGTAATGAAAATTCAAAATCATTATCAAAAGCTCCAGCATAATGTAGCTTAGCAGCTGCGGGGAAAGGTTTTATATCTTCTGGAATAGAATTATAAGCTCTCATGAATCTACTTGAAAATTCATGAACAGATTCAAAACCTCCTTTCTTGAGACCATTGTACTGAGATAAAGGCTGCAGAGGGTTTTGTTTGTCATCCCACCTATCCAGAAAGGCATTCTGAAACGCCTGAAAGTTGGCTATGGATCCATTAGGCAGGTCTTTGAACCACTTCTTTGCCTCCCCGGACAAACTTTGGGCAAATAACCTCATGGTAACATCAGGGTAGTCTACTTCCTCCAACTCAATGAAGTCTTCGAACTTGGCAACATGCTGTTTTGCAGTTACATCACCTTCCCCATCAAACAAAGAAATTGTTTGAGAATAATTTTGGGGAAGATAATGTAAAATAGCAGGCAAACGCAAGGGGGCAAACCTAGCGGCCATCGGTCTGGGCGGGTTTATAGGAACTGAAGTGCTTAGAGGATGCACAGAGGCAGGTGTTTTGGCTTTAGAGGTCTATTGCAGGCTACCCCAGAAGGAGTCTAACAAATAGGATTCTCCCTTATGAGGATCAAGTTCAGGGTCTTTGAGGTCGGATTCGGATCTAGTTCTCGACAGGGCATGTGTAGTACTGACTTCCCCTTCTATATCAGTATGAGAATCTGGCGATGATGAGGAGCCAAACAAAGGAAAATCTACCTGCTCTTTATTCTTTCTTCTAAACAACTTTTCTGGATTCTCAAAACTTTTTAGGATTTCGGTATCAGAGTTACCTCGTGTATGTCTTCTTGAAGCCAGAATGTCGTTCTTGAATTCTGGGACAATTTCACAGTGGAATCGCCAGGGCAAATGCACAACCTTCTTCTCTCTTTGAAATTCCTGTTTGCCCACAGGAATCTCCCTTAATCTTTGTCGTTTTCCCGGGGCAGATATGCACTTTGGTCCCCGGCAACGGCGCCAGTTTGTTAGCACTCAGAATGTACCCAGGTTGTAAAAGGCACACCCCGAGGTAACAGCAAAACCAATTTAGGAAGATATTGGTAATTTCTCCCAGAGAGGGATCTCTCAACATGAACTTTACAAATTGCAAGACCAAACGGTAACAATATTTAAAGGTTTATTTATTTGGTTGAAACAATCACATATCCATTGGGCAACGGAGTCATATACATATAAAAATATTCCCAAAATGCATACACAGGATTTTTCAAAGGCAAGATAATCACATAATTGTAGTCATTTCATTTGTCAGGGTGAAAATAGAAGAAATGAGAGAACAACCCATCAATACAGAGCGTCTAAGACAAATTCCATATCAACGTTGGTAGAAAAGATCATATAATACCTGAAACGATGAATAGAGCATAAGCATATGAACTCTAAACATCAAACACTGTGTTCCAGATACGACAGAAAAAACAGAATGGAGCGTTACACAGGAAAAATTACAAATCACACAGAGAAAGAAAGCACAGACTGCAATGTCAATGATACATGAATCTCTGAAAAAGAACTCTCATGCATTCATTTGGTATTAAAAACAAGACAGATATGTTCTCCACAAATTACTTCATCTAATGGGTTCCAACCCCCATCTCATAAAAGAGATACAAATTTATGGATCAAACAATAAGTCTGCCTCCAACAGATCAATAACAGAATGACCGGCGTAAATTAGAGTTTGTAACTGAAATCCTACACCACTAGGAAGTTGTTACAATTCCATTCCTAACCGATCATAAAGCATGAAACAACTGGATAACAAAATTTGGTCCATCAGCTCCGAATCTTTGCCTCATCAGCTCCGAATCTTTGCCCCAATAGCTCCACGTCTTTTGCCAAATCAGCTCCAAGTCTTTGCCACTTGTTCCTACGGAGGAAGATTAAAATTTGTTTTCCCCAGACACTCTACAGCCTTCCACTATTCGGAACTTGGGGTGTCGCTTTCCATCATTTCCCGGATGGCTACCTTGAGCTCCATGTATGTTTCGTAGGACTTTTTAGGCAATCTGGTTCTGATAGCTGTGAACTTCTGCAGGACTTTGAAATCTTCAGTTAGCACGTCCACAATGGTTTGTCCCGACAGGATCTTCTCTAGCTCATTAAAATTTGAATGGTCCATACGAGCCCTGACAATCAGGTGATTATAATGTTCCTGCAGGAGCATTCGACCCTTTTCGTTCCAGAAGCATGGCAACCCATCTTCGAACAGCCCTTCAAACTCTTTTTTGAACCTGTTGACCTGTACCATTAATTCTTCTGATTTGTCCTGAACAATCTTCATTAACTGGTGCTTGTGAATGATTTTCTTTGCTGACAGGACTATTGAGACTCTATCCTTTATGCCCATGTCATGCAACTTTTGATATGTTAATGAATTCAGGAAATCCAGGGTGTTTTGGGCTGTAGCGAGAGGTCTTTTCGCCATGTGTTCGTTTACCACTCTCAATCTTTGCTGAATTGAATCTATCAATCCACACAAATCATCAATATAATTAAGGTAGTGCCTAAACTTGGTAACTTCAATACTTAGGGTGTCCCAAATGATGTGCTTCGCCCCCTGAAGGGGGCCCTTCCCAATACATTTTTCTTTCAGTTCATCAACCTTCTACTGTAATTGGCTCCTGTCCTGTAAGAGCTGCATTCTGCTTTCGCTTACCTTGGTTAACTCGGCTTTCACCTTTTCATTCTCGGCTTGCAATTCCTTAATAGTTTCCTCCCTTAAACTCACTTGGGACATAGACTCCAAGAGGTCATCTGCAGAACAATCAGCTAATGGCTTTCGGATATCTACAATAGATAAGTCGTGACCGGCAGGGGTTTGGCTTATTAGCTCATCCATAATCTCCTTTTCCACAGTCTGGTCTTTCTTCATCACAGAAATTTGGGACAGTAGTTCTTCCTTCTTGGCATTCCACTTATCCTTCTCCTCTTGTAGCTCTCCAGCCTTCCCTTTGTATTCCATCATTTCATGATGGAGTTTATCTTTCTCCTCCTGGAGGGCTAGCAATTCAGCTGATTGGACATGTTTAGAGCCTGGCATCTTCAAACTCTTCTTCAAAACTTGTAGGGCATTATCTTTTTCTTCTAACAACTTCTTTACGGCCTGGGTATTTTCTGAGCTGGTGATGTCTGCTTGCAGTTTTTTCACCTGAACAACATTTGCTTTGTTTTCCACTTTCTCATGTCTCAATTGGACTTCCAACTTGTCTACCAATGCTTGCAACTTATTTATCGTCATCATGGCTTGCAATAGGTCTGAATAAAGAATGTCGCTGGTTTGCTTGTGCAACTGTATCTTGTCTAGAGTACTGATTTTGTCCAAATGGATTTCTATTTCAGACATTCTTTTATCATTCACAATGGCCATCTTGAAAGTATTCTTCTCAGCATCTCTAGCAGAAACTAGATATGTTTTAGAACTATGCAGGTTCCTTACCCTCGGGAGCAGATTTCTTGTTTCCTCCAGGGATTGCTTCCTCTTTTCTAGGTAGCTCGTCTTGAGCTCTTCTTTTGATTTAAACAAGGGGCTGGAATCTGGACTATTACCGTCACCTTCTGAATCTCTAAAAGAAAACTGACTGACCTGTACTATCTTCAGGGAAACCAAAGCATCCTTTTTGAAAACTCCGGACGCCCCTTCATCCACGATCTCGCCTCCTATGAGCAGCCTCACCTTCTTATGGGATGTTTTTTCGTCCATATCCATACTCTCGGCTTTGGCCAAACTCCTCTTGAAAGCAACACTGACACCCTCCGTGATTTGGATCTCTGAACAAGATGCAGGATGTGCCTCTGTCTCATCTTTGGACTCGTCAGTGAATTGGAGCAAATTAGCTGTTTCAGCTAACCCTTCAACAGCTTGATGCTCGAACGGTTTGTTCCTGTTTGCTTGATTTCTTAATGATATCACCTGGTGAGGTTCGTAGTTCATATTGACATCCTTAATGAAATCCATAGGTTCCATCAGTCTCTCTATACATGCCAGGGCACCTTTGCCTTTAAAAATGAAAGGGCCGACCTTAAAAGGAAATTTAATATTCAAAGATTTTTGGAAAGCACCGAAGTGCTCCTCCTCTGATAACAACCTTTGTCTTATAAAATCCAGAGCAAAAATCCTTAGAGTTAAAAAAGAAGGCAACCTATAAGGCTGACCGGTAAAGCCGTACACTCTCAAAACAGTGTAATCTTTGTACAGGAACCAGTCTCCCACCCGACCTTCGGGTGAAGACTGCATCAAATATTTCATTTCATCGAAGACCCAGGGAAATTCTCCATCAAACAGCATCCTGTATATTTCGGACATGATCGAATTGGCAAATTCGATCAGGTGGATTTGCTTTGGCAAATCAGAAGAGGACAGAGTACTCAAGAACTTCAATTCGGTAACATTGGAACATATCAACATGTTAAGTAAGTGTGTTTGAAACCTAAAAAACTGGACCTTGGGAAATTCAGTCAGCTGGAGGTGGATTGCTTCGGCAAGATACTCGTCTAAATTAAGTACAGGAACTAACTGGGACTCGGGACTCAAAGAATTTACTTTTAACAGGAAACCAAGGATAACATCACCTATACCACAATCGTCATCTAGACCTAACACCTGAAAAACCAAAGACATTACCAATTGCACCTCAGTTCTAAAAACGTGCAAGGGGTAAGGTAAGGAAAGGCCTTCCAGGGACCGACCTTCCTTCAGGATACTTGACAGGAATCGAGAGTGAGCGTCGATTGGGCAACTTCGGAAAAACTCAGCAAGGACAGCTTCATTTATAGGCTCACGGTTTCCAGGGTAACTTTTGGGCAAACTAATATTTTCTCTTACTACTGAAGCATCAATTTTACACAATATCCTAGATGCGGACTGACTCACAATGACCCTCTGAGAGGGAGAATAATTTACCGCGCACCATTCGGCAAATTCAGGGAAGTGGAGGGTTTGCTCCAGGGTGAAAAAGTATAAAAAGGACTTACACACATTTAGAACATCATTTCCCTGCAAAAAATAAGACCATAACCTTTCTTTGCTGCCAGACACACTTCCTGTAGACAGGAAAGGGTCGCAGACACCTCTGTGTCTATCTACCAAGAATTCTTCCCTTTCATCCGGGACCCGACCAGACACAGAAGCTTCGCTCTGTTGGTCCATTTCTCAATTTATAATAATAATTGGGTGAAGAAGTTATAGGATCAAGGTCCTACCTGGCTCACTGTGAAGGCGCTTGTTCGGAGTGCATTTGGTACTGACAACTGGAAGCGCCCAAATCGACAGGTCCTTTTCGTCGGGTCCTGAGCAATAAAATAATCACAGAAAAGGTCAATTCTGCCTTTATAGGACCACCCCGATTTGACACGTGGGAAGCATTTATTTCCGCAACCACTACTTATCTCTAACAGCCGTGCATCTGTCTCTTCTGGGTTCACTTCCGACCTTTGATCTCTTTTGTGCAAATTTATGGCCTTCGAATCGTACACCATGTTTCCTTTTTTGCCGGGCATCTTGGCGCTAAGCACCGTGTAAGTTTCCATTCTGGGGTCGCTCGTGACCGTCGATGTGACATACTTCCACCCCTCACCATTGGATTAAACACCACGTCCCACATTCCACTGAGCCGTCTGACCTTAACTACCGTGCAACTCTGGGTCCCGGAAACATCTACATCCGTCGATCTGATCTTCCTTTACGGGAGGGCCGTTGGATCATGTGGCGCCCACTCAATTCCGCTGGGATCCTTCGCTTTATCCGTTGGGAAACTTAGATCAGCGGAATTACTCCCTGCCGTTGATGTGATCTGCCTTTAGCTCCACACTGTCGGATCAAGCACCACGTACCCGCTTCCGTCACGCAATCCGGGATTATACTCTGCGCCTGTTCCTCCTCTGGAATTCTTTCCGGCCATTGATGGGATTTCCCAGCGCTTGTCAACCATCCGATCATGTGACACGTACCACATTCCGCTGGGCGATGTGAGTTTATCCGGTGTGCAAGTTTCCATCCCGGAATCACTGTTAGCCGTTGATCTATTACCCTCTGATCTCCAACCGTTGGATCGAGCAACAAATAATGAGTTCCGCTGGGTGGCTCAAAGGTTATCCCGCATGCATGTTCATCCCCCGAAAATCAAAATGGCCGTCGATCCACGCTGTCTTTAATCCTCGGCCGTCGAATTAACCCCCACGTACCCCTTCGGCTGGAAGCTCTGGTGCTTATCCGCCGCGCAGGTTCTGGCTGCGGAATCAATCCCAGCCGTCGATGTGATCCGATTTCATCCCTCCACCGTCGGATTGAGAGGAATATATGTGATTCCGCCAGCTCCCATTTCTTTAACTAACTTGCACTTTCTCCTTGCGGATTTGTTATGAACCGCAGATCGTCCCCGGATCAATTTGTAACCCTTGATTTGCGCAGGCGGCTAAAGGCCCAAACTTTTGCTATCCTCGTCGCATGTTTTGAAAGGCGGAGGGAGTATCAGCCATGGATTGGCTCCTTCTTTCGATCAAAGCCTAGGATTTTTCTAACTTGGCTGCTCTTTAGACCATTACGTCACTTTTGTACTATAATCTTTAAACCAAAGTATTTAAACAACACAATTTTACCTCCCCTTGGTCTTATATTTCTTTTGTTAAATATAGGTGTTAACAGGAGCCGTCAAAGGAGAGGGAAAATGACTCAGCCACCTATTGGTGTGAACCTTGAATATTCTCACAAAACCTATGGCAGCCAACATCCTTAAAAAATTGACAGACCTCTAGATGTGCCTCCAGGTAGGTGATGTCTCCCAACTCTTTCCTGAGAGGAGGTCCTCCCTTCTTCATATTGCTAAATTCCACTCCTGGGTACCTACAACAATAAATTCAAGATCTGTATGATAGTGTTTTTGCAGGCTGCTTCTCATATATGTCTTTCTTGTGGAGAGAAATGCCAAAGTCGATGGTGGGGTGTATTGAAGATTTGGCACTGATTACGAGGGCTTTATCTTGCATGATTGATGCGAAGGTCAGAGGGTGATAGTTGTTGTTTGATCTTTTTAAGACCCATGCCTAGTAATTATGTTAAAATCAACCCTAGACACTCATTTGGATTTTCTGTAGTTCAGTGGATAGATGGAGGGAGAAGGAGGGTTTCATCACATCATTCATTATCAATTTCAAATAACGACCTCCTTACTCATTTCCTCATGTAGTTATGCAACCTCCTGTCCTTTCGGTGGTTTATCATGCCCTTTACTGATCATTATTTTTGTTGACAGGCTTTGATTTGATAGATTTCTAATCGTTTCTTTCTTTTACCTTTTCGATGGTTAACAACCTTCGGGAATTTGTCTAGTAGCCATCGAAAAGATGGCTTTTGGTGGCTAATGAAATGATATCCCTTTTTTCCAAGCCGCCGAAACCGTTTTCCCAATGTCGCAGTGAAACTCAGCTTTTGGCAGATAGTGGCCTCGCCGAATATTTCTTTTAACCATCAAAATCCCATCCTTTCGGTGTCTAATAAAACATAAGAGATTTCACCTAAGCCACTGAAACCGCTTTTTCCCCAATGCCTTTTTTCCTACTTTCGGTGGTTAACGCCCTTCTTGAACTGTTCACTAAGATTTCGAAAGCAACACTTTTCGGTGGCTAATGAGATGTGTTAACACTCCAGGAAAATCCTCTAGGTTGTAGCTCAAGGATGCCTGGTAACTTAAAATGTTCTTAGTGTTTTTTTATATGGATCAAGTCAGGTGACCTATATAAACTTTCACTCTCAAGACATGCATAAAACTCACTCAATTACAAGGCTTTGGTTACAACTATTCAGTAGTTGACAATAAGGTGCAGGGATGGAGAACTGATAAGGATGGAAGATTTACATACAAAACAGATGCATATAAATGGCTAAATACTAACAAGGATGGTACTTATGAATCAAATCACATTAAATCACCAATAGGATGACAACTATTAGTTATTAATCAACTTGAAAGTAACCTAGATTACACATTTAGGCATAAGTACAGTAAAGATAGAGAGGATGGCTGAACAAATCATAAAAAAGAGCTTTTATTAATGAATGAGAAAAATGAGAAGCTGAAAATAGTATAGGCTTATAAATCCCCGAAGTCGAACCTTTATTATAAAATTGATCTTAGGCTTTATAGCCTTTTACAAAATGGACAGATCCTAAAACTTGGATCTATTTTTTACAAAAATAATCAAAAGTAACAGTTTTTGCAAATTAGGGTTTGAAACCCTACCTAACTACTTGTCTAACTATAATGAAGATTTAGTTCACTGACTGAACATTAAATAATTGAAGTAGTCTGTAATGATCACTGTTGTTGGTCCACTGTTAGTTAACCCACTGATTTCTCCTTGACAATTTGGGTTGATGACTTTAGGGCGTTGTTTTGTCATAATAGATCTAACATACCCTTTTTGATACTTATGTCAGCACCTTTTATCTTTAACTTATGCCCGTGAGCCATCTGCAGTTACCAAAATCCGGTTTTGTCTGTCAAAAACTTGCTTTTAAACCTCTGTTTTCTTTCGGTGGTTAAGCGACTAGTCTATTGAAACTTTTAACTATCGAAAGGAGGAACTTTCGACAGCTAACGGACTACTCCAGCACCCGCTTAACCACCAAAATCCTTGCTTCACAAAATTTATTAGGTTTCTTTCAAAAATGCCTTTCTAGGCTTGTTTGCTCAACCTTCTTCTTCTGAGGGCTTCGTGTTTGGAGTGTTTGCTAGGCCCTGGCTCATTTCAGGAGGCTCGATACTGATGGATGCTTCAGGTAGGGTCAATAAGGCAAGGTGGCTACTAGGCTTTGCTTTTGCTTCTTTCAACTATAGCCTTTGGAGCCTCACCATCCTGAGTAACCTGGTATTGTCCTTCAGGTACCTCGTGTTCAGCCTTTTCAAGAAGGTGTATCTCTCACTTTGCTCCAAGTAGGACTTGTGCAATAACTTGTTTCTTCTAGCCAATGTTTCATTGTTTCTCTTCAGTTCTCTTTCCAAGAGCTCCATAAACCTGCCTTAGTAGCTGATTGATCTTTTGACTTCTAGGTTTGTTGGAGGAAGCCCTTTTAGCTGGTTCTTCTTGTTCTTGTGGTGTGGGAAATGGAAATGATTCAGTAAATGGAACAATTTTTAGAGCTAGGGCTACATCCTCTCCTTGTTCTTCCTCAGAATCTAAATAAGGTAGGTTTAAGACATTCTTCTGGTGTGCTTCTGCCCCTTGACCTTTCTCACTGAAATTCAAATTCCTTTTTTCCTTCTTGGTTTTGGAGGAGGAGTGAGGTTGTTCAGTTGCTTTAGCTGGTGAAATGGCCCTCCTCCTTCTTCTCCCACTCCTTGGAGTTCTGTATTTCTTGGCAGGAGATTTTCCTTTCTCCTCTGGCTAAAGGCCTATCTCAAAGCCATTCGAGAACAGGAAATAGGGCCAAGCAATGTTTCTCTTCTTCAACAATTCCTGGACCAATAGATGGATAATACCATGGTGGCACAACCTGCCAGCAATTTCGGATGGCTGGGCTTTCACTTGATGGGCCATCTTCCCTAGACTCCTATGTAAATAAAAGGACAGATTAAGAGGGTTCTTACCTATGAAGTGGTTCTTTTCTCTATTGTATCTTCCTTCACAAGTCAAATAGACCACAATGGCCTTTAGTAGTTGCTTTTATCTCTCTTCCAGCCATGATTATGGCACACTCTTCTTGCATATCATTCCCCTATGCTCGAGGTTGAGATATGACCTGAACTCCACATCTTTGGGTATGGTGGTCTTGAACCACTTCTCTTTAGTGCAAGGGAGGTCAGTCACCTCTGAGATTAGTGCTTCATCTATGAGAAACTCCTCCCCTCCTATGACTTCTTTTGAACCATCAAATGACAGGGCAAAAGCTTCAGCCACATGCTAATGAAAACCCTATATTTTTTCACAATATTTGTAGCAGCTTACCTCCTGGAATAGTCTGCAAACCTCTGGATGGGTCTCTAAATAAATGACATCACCTAGATCCTGTTTGAGAGCTTCTCCACTTTTCTTGATCCTGAAGGGTGTATCTCCTCAGTACCTACAAAACAGCCTTTAGAATTCGTATACAGTGTGCTTCAGAAAGATGCTCCTTCAGAGCTCATTTTTCTGGTGAGAACAATGCTAATTTTGAAAATGAAATTCGATGGGGTCTGAAGGCACTGATTATGAGGGATTTCTATCTTTTATGGAATCTGAGGTCACCAAAATGATGACAGCAGCTCGATCCTTGAGATCTCTATTCCCATATCTCCGTAACTTGCTTCAGCCAGAGCATTCGATGGCTATTTTATGGTCTTCAGGATAGGTGGAGGGAAACTAGAGGCTTGGTAGTTAGATTAGTTTGTGCTACTTTCCTAATGACCCTTTTCATTCATTTCCCATGCAGTCACACGAATCCAGGTATTTTCGGTGGGTAATCATGCTCTAAAATGGCCTTTTTCCTTGCTGATGGGGTTGGATGTGACAGTTTCCAACCATTTCCCTATTTTAGCCTTTTGGTGGCTTAGATACTTCCTGATTTTGTTAGTTAACCACCGAAACACTGGCTTTTGGTGGCTAATTTAAACTTGATCTTTCTTGCTTAAACCACCAGAATCTTCACCCCGTCGTCATGGTGAATTTCTGTTTTCAGCAAATAGCAACTTTGAAAAAACCTTAATGAACCTATCGGTGATCGAAATCTCTAACCACTAATGCATCAAAACTTTAAACCTGAACGCTGCCGCAGTGTATGCATTTCAAACCACTAACATCCCGACAGTTAAGCATCAACGATCGAAAGCTCTAACCACTAATGCGTCGATAATCAGATCCTCAACCGACTAGAATCTTCATAGTGTCGGCAGCATAAAGGACTTAAACGTCTGAAACGTTGGCATTGTAGAGGACTAAATCTTCGACCGCTGTCAACAATATTCTTTTGGTGGTCACCACATATGTCATAGCTTTCGCCTAAACAATCGAAAAGGGTTTTCCACCTGATATTTATCTTTCAACTTTCAGTGGTTAGTGTATATGTTGCACCCCTTTCTAATCTGCCGAAAATGAACCTTTTCGGTGGCTAATGAGTTTCTATAGTCTCTCCTAAGCCACCAAAAGGGTTACTTTGACTCTGCTTGCTCAGACCGCTTTCGGTGGTTTTCCTTTGGTCTGCGCTCAACTGTTTATACGCTGAAACATAGACTTTCAGTGGCTAATGATCTATGATAGTCCTTTCCTAAGCCACCAAAAGCTATAACTTGTGAAATTTTCATCTAAATAAAAAACAGTGGTTTTCAAACTATCAGTGATATTCATATCCTTCATTGCATGAGTTAAATTCTTCATACTATCAAAATAAATTATTTTGGGAGATAACAAGATGTCTGAAGTCTCACCTATGCCACCAAAAGTGCTTTCACCATTTACTCGCCCGGGCCTGCTTTCGGTGGTTAACCTTTATCCCACGTTAAACTTTTAGCTGCAGAAATAAAGCCTTTTGGTGGCTAATGAGCTATTAAGAACCCCGCCAAAGCCACTGAAAGCTAAAACTTCCAATTTCTTCAACCATAGCACAAACAGAGACCTTCAATTTATTAGTCATCTTCAAATCTTTCATGACATGACTCGAATTCTTCATACTATCAAAATAAATTTATTTTGGGAGATAACAGCTGGCTCCTACTTGGGGATGGGAACCTCCCTGTGAGGTCACCAGAACCCCAGACCAAAATGCCTTTTCCTGAAAACAACTAAAAACTTAAAACTATCATTTACTGTTCCATTGGGCATGGAGTTTATTCTGTAAGAAAAAACAACCTACTAACTACTAATTTACAATAACAAGGCTTCAAAGCCTCAAATAAAGTAAAGTTTTAGAAAATGCCCATTCACTGGGCCATCAATCACCTCTTCCCCTTCGAGATTCTGCAATTTGAAGGTGTGATTCTTCTACACCTGAGTTATCACAAAAGGGCCAATCCACAAAGATTCAAACTTTCCATGCTTGCCCTTGTCCTCCTTGACAACATCCCACTTGAGGACCCAATCTCCAACCTAAAATTTTTCTGCTTTTGCTCTTTTGTCAAACATGACCTTTATCCTCTGTTGATGGGATTTTGATTTTCCTATCAATTGTTCCCTAACTTGCTACAACTTCACCAAATCCATCATCCTCCTCACCATATCATTTGGTTCATTTTCCTCTTCCTGAAATAAATTTTCCACTGGAAGAATGAGCGGAATGGGAAAAATGGCCTCAGTACCATAAACTCACTTGATTGGAGAAGTACCTATAGATCTTTTGTTTGTTACCCTATCAGCCCATAAAGCAAACTTTATCTTAGAATCCCAGCTTTTCTGATTTGTCTCCAGTAGTTTTCTGAAGATCCTGACTAGGCTTTTGTTGGATGGCTTAGCCAGGACATTTGTTTGACCATAATAGGATTTGGAATGCACCAATTGAATGCCCATTGACTCACACATTTTCACCAATGCCTCGGATTTGAAAGCTGGTGCATTATAAGTGAAACACCTTACTGGGTAGCCAAACCTGCTAAAGATATTCTCATACAAAACTTCATGATGACCTGATGAGTGGAATTCCTAGTGGGTACTGCCTCTATCCACTTGGTAAAGGAGTCTGTGGCTACTAGGATCCATTTATTCTGCCCACTACAAGATGGATTTATTTCTCCTATGAAATCTAGACCCCATTGTTGGAAAGGCCCATTCACTACAATAGGCCTAGGGGGCAAGGATTTGAGCTGCTACTTCCCTATAAATATTTGGCGTTGGTCACAAGCCCTTGCAAAGGTACATACATCAGCAAAAAGGACTGGCCAATAGTACCTGGCCCTCAGGATATTTTGGGTTGTGGTATTCCAGTAATGATGTCCCCCACATGTGCTGGAACGAAAGTGATGCATGACCTAATTTGATTCTTCTTTATCTAGACACCTAAACAAAACCCCAGATAGATCTTTTTAGTACAATAGTTTATCAACTATGTAGAATTTAACATATTTTAATTTAAGAGCTCGTGCTTGATTAGGAGTGAGACCAGGAGGAACTTCTAATTTCTGCAAAAAATGAATAATACCTGAGTACCACTCACATGAAAACAGGTTTTCAGCCACTGTTTGAATGTCATTCTGATCTTGAACTCCCTCTACTGCTACTACAGTTTGCAATTTTACTGAATTGACACAAGTAAAGTTTATCCCCATCATTTCAAAGTTTTCTTAGCCATGAGTTTAGCCATACCTAGTCCTTTTACTAGCTTGGCAGGCTTCACCTCTATATCAAATTCAATGAGCTTGGAAATCCACTTAGCTCTCTTTCCATCAATGTCAGGCTGAGTCAAAACATCCTTCACAGCAGCTAAAGGGACATATGCAAGAAATTTTGCATCGAGAATGTAAATCCTGAAGGTCTTCAATGACTTGATGAGATCATAAGCCTATTTCTCAATTGGATCATACTTTAGCTCAGCATCTCTCAAGGTTTTGCTAAAGAATGCAATTAGGTGATCGAGGCCCTCATCATATTTTTATAATAGCACAATTACCACTGTGTCATATGATGCAAAGGAGAAAATATAAAAACTCTTGGCATAGTCCAGACTAATTAGGGTTGGGGCCTCCATGATGGCCTTCTTGATGTCTTCGAAAGAGCTTCTTGCCAGGTCAGTCCATTTTATTTCTGCATCCTTTTTCAGCATGGCTGTTATGTGCTTTACTAACTCAGAGAAATTACGGATGAACCTCCTGACAAAGTTTATCTTACCCAAAAAGGATTGAATATCCCTTTTTGACCTCGATATGGAGAGCTTCTGGATTGCTTCCACTCTTACTGGATCAATATTTTCACCTTCAGCTGAGACTATGTGACCTAGGATTTTTCCCTCACTGAGTGCAAACTGGGACTTCTTAGGGTTGAGTGATATTCCAAATCTCCTGTACTTTATAAATACCCTCCTCAAATGCTGCAAATGGTCATAATGGCTGTGAGAGTAAACAGTTAGGTCATCCAAGTATATAAGCACAAATTTATCTTTTAACCCTACAAAAGCTAGGTCCATGGCTCTCTGAAAAGTAGCCCCAGCATTCATCAGCCCAAATGGCATTTTAGCATACATGAAAGTGCCCCAGGGAGTGGTAAAATCAGTCTTCTCTTGGTCATCAGGGTGCGCAACAACTTGGTTGTATCCAGAGAAGCCATCTAGGAATGACATGACACTAGCCCCTGAGACTCTTTGCAACATGTGTTACATCTTGGGCAGTGGATAGTTGTCTTTTTTGGAACAGTTGTTTAGGTTTCTAAAATCCACACACAACCTGATTTCCCCATTCTTCTTCCTTAACACCACTAGGTTTGCAATCCACTTGGAATACCTAAGGGGGATTATGATTTTGGCTTTGAGGAGCTTATGGATTTCTTTTTCATTTACAGGAAGTAGGAGAGGACTGATGGATCGCAGCTTCTACTTGAAAGGGATAGTGTCCTTCTCCAAAGGAATCATGTGCTGGATGATATTGGTGTCATAGGTTTTCAGGTCACTGTACTCCCAGGAAAATATATCAGCAAATTCTTTTATCGGGCTGCAAAATTTGGAGCTCTAATTAGCAGTCAACTCAATGGATAGATTTGTCAATTTTGGATGGCTTTGGATACCTATGTTTTTCTCTTGGACAGCAAGGTCTTGCTCCTTTTTGGCAGGCTTGAAAGGGATGTGATTATGATCAAAAACTCTTCCAGAGGTACCAGACCCTGAGGTATATAATTGTTGGGTAATTGGACAATATTTAGATCAGCTACTTTATCTTTTAACTTGAGCTATTGGGATTCCTCCATGTTTAGGTTTTCCTGATCTATATGTCTATTAGAGAATTCATCTACTAGTTGAAGGAATTTAGTAAGCTCATCATCATTCTCAAACACCTTCCAAAATTTGACATTATCTAGTAGGGAAGGTCTGTACTTGACCTGAACATCATAGCTGAGCTTACTAGGAGGTAAAGGAGGAACAAATAGACTTGTAGAGATAGCCAAGGAATCATCTAGGTGATTCAAAGCCCTATGTATATATGATAGTTCAAAAAACATAAAGGAGTCTCTGAGTTTCCATACCTCATCCCTGTAGGCCTTTAGTCTGACATTTTTTCTTGAAAAGTGTTGTTGACTTGCTATATAATAAGGTCTACATCTCCAAAGATTCTCATGCACATGATCCCCATCTCCTTGGTAGCTTTAACTCCTAGTAGCAAGGCTTCATATTCTGTACCTGCTAAGCTTTGAGTGCTAGCCCCATCAAAATACATGTTCCAGAATGCTATGGTCAATTCTTTGGGCTGCTGACAGGTGGGATTGGTAAGCTGGACTAATGTTTGCTGAGATTCATCTATTTGCAGAATGCATGATCCAAAATTAGTGTCTACTACATAGATCGGGTGGTTCACTGAATTCCTTTCATTGCTTATGATGTAGGAAAGATTATTTTCACTGTAAAGCCTATTGGTCTCTCCTCCAAACATGGGGATTGTGGCATATGTAAGGTCCATCTGAAGGGTGTCCCCTATCCTTTTACTCTATGATCTAGATAAGAAGAGACCAAATTTGGGAGGGCTATCAGCCACTACAATGTCCATTATGATGCTTTTTGAAGGTAGCTGAGATAGGTTTACAACAAGGTCTTTGATGAGGCCCAGGCACTTGAACTTTCTGGAGTTAAAGGAGAACAAATCATGGTAGGGATTTGTAATGCTAAGACTAAGCTCATCCATCACAGCTTTTGGTATTAGGTTATGGAAAGCTCCTGAGTCCAGCAGACAGTTATGAAGGACTTTATCATGGATATTCAAGGATATGTAGAAAGGTGGGCATGAATCCTTTAGGTCTTCGATCATAGGGCCTAGGGTTACAATAGGTTTGTCATCTTTCAAATTTACAAAGTTAGTATCAATATGTACCTTTGGCTGAAGAGAATTTAGTATGGAAGATTTGAATGCATCATTTTTCATTAGCTCAATTAATGGGAAAGGGATATTCAATTTCTGAATCCCTGACTCAAGGTTGAAAGAATAATGTAGTATATTAGGAAAAATTACCTCATGTACTGGAGCTTTGAGTCTGACATGGTCAGGTCTTGATGAAGGTGCTGGTTTTTGCAATGGTTTGGAAATGACAGCCATTTTCTTTAGTAAAACATTATCCTTTTTAGCTGGTGCAACAGGATGTTTGATAGGAACAACATTTTTCTTAAGAGGAGAAACCAACCTAGACCTCAGATTATACCCCCCTTGACCATCAGCCTAATATACTGCTTCTTCACTGATCTGCTCATCAATTAGAGCTTCCTCATATTATTCCTGTGTCAGAAAAGAATAGTCAACATCATCTTCCATGCAGTGGATGTGTTCTTCAGCCTGTCCTTCTTCCTCAATGAATTCTGGCTCTTCTTCTAGTACAACATTCTGAAAAGGAGCTCTAATTCTCTGATCTTCCCCTTGATTCCTTTCCCTTTTGAGGATCTGAATGGGGGGTTTTCCTCTTCTATAAGGGACACAATTAGGGTTTCAAGGAACAAAATCACTTGGCCCTTTACCCCTCACAGACATCTGTCCTCAGTTTTTTAGCTTAGACATTTCAGGAGTCAGGTTATCTAATAGTTTGGTCATTTTGTCAAGCTTGTTCTCTGATGAAGAAGCCCCAATAGCGTCTGCTGGCTGCTTCTCCCTGTCTATCTTTCCTTTGACCTTCTGAAATGCTACAATGTTATATTCTACCTCTAGATAATCATCCTGCATGAGTGATAAGGAGGCAGACCTCCTTTCTCTGAGAAGCAGGCAAAAATCTGAGTCAAAGGAATTTCCATAAGTTATCCTGGATGAGGTATTAGTGGGCTTGATTTCAGTGGGGATCTTGCTGTACATATTGTTGAACCTCTTGGCGAAGTTGGAGACAAACTCCCCATTCTCTCTTTTCAAGTTGCTGGACTCTGTGATATAATAGAGGTGGTATCTCCTTTCTCCCCAATGTTTTAGAAAGATGTTATCTAAGGCTTCGATGCCTGCTACTGATACAACAGGCAGTTCTTTGAATGATTTCCTAGCCTAACCATCTAGGCTTTGTACAAAAACCCTAGTCCACACATCTTCTTGTTCTATATTAATATTCTTAGCATAATTGTAAAATTTCTCTAGATGTTCTTCAGCTGTGAAATCTTCCTCTCTTGTGAACTTAGGCATGTACTTGAGGTAGTCTCCAATGGGCATGGCCGATAGATGATTACAACTAGAATAATATACAAGCTTTCTCTATCATCAAATCAAGGATCTATGTCATCTCCCAGGGAAGCTAAGCTTCAGTCTCTTCTCCCCGGTAACAACACCAATTTGTTATCACTCTAGGAAACTCCTCTAGGTTGCAGCTCAAGGATGCCTAGTAACTAAAATATTTTTATGGTTTTCTAAGTGGATCAAGTCAAGTGACCTATAAACCTCACACTCTCAAGACATGCATGAAACTCAATCAGGGATAAGGCTTCTAATTACCACTATTCAGAGGTTGACAATATGGTGCAGAGATGGAGAACTTATCATGCTGGAAAATTCATACATAAAACACACACACACACACACACACACATATAAATGACTAATCATGACAAGGAAATCACTTATAATTCAAATCACATCAATATGACAATAGGGTGACAGCTATAGGACATCAATTAATTTGAATAAAACCTGAATAACACATTCAAGCATAAGCACAGATAAGATAGAAAATGGAAGTTGAACATATGATAACAAAAGAGGTTATATTAGGTCATGAGCAATATGAGAAGCTTGACAATAGTATTGGTCTACAAGTCCCCGATGTCAAACCATTTCAATAAATTAAGTCTTAGGATTTATAGCCTTTACAAAATTACTCAGAGCCTGAAAACTTGGATCTGATTTAATAAAAATAAACAAAATAATTGTTTTTTTTCATAATTAGGTCAAAAAACCCTAATTAACTACTAGTCTAACTATCTGTAGAATTCGTTCACTGTTTGAACCTTCTGATAACTGAATTAATTATTAGCAATCACTGCCACTGGTCTTCTACTGGTTAAGTCATTGTTTTACTTTGATAGTTGAGTGTTGGTGACCTTCTCTTCCTTTATGTCACAACAAAACTGAAGCATACCTTCCCTGATGTTTTCTTTAGTGTCCTTCATCTTTATTCTTTGTCACTGAGCCATCCATGCTCAACCAAAGCTGGTCCCGCGTGTCAAAAATTGATCTTATGGCTCTGTCTGCTTTCGGTGGTTAAGAGGCCAAAATTTCGGAACAATTAGCTGTCTAAAGTGGCGCTTTTGATGGCTAATGAACTGCTCCAGCATCCACCTAAGCCACTAAAATCCCTATTCTTAGAAAATTCTTAGGCTGCCTCCAAAATTGTTCTTTACAGTCTATCTGCTTAGCTTTCTTCTTCAGCAGGCTCTATCGCAGGAGGGTTAACAGCAGCCTGGCTTGCTTCTGGAGGCTGAAGGCTAACTACAGCTTAAGTTAGGGTTTCCAATGTGAGGTGGCTACTAGGGTTTAGCTTGGCCTCCTTCATCTGGAGTTTATAAATACTAATCATCCTATACAATCTTGTGTTATCCTTCAGGTACCTTTTATTTAGTCTCTTTAGGAAAATATACCTTTCTCTCTGATCTAAGTAAGATTTATGTAGCAGCTTGTTCCTACTAGTCAATGTAGCATTATTCCTCTTTTCCTCTCTGACCAAAATTTCCATCTCATATACTTGCCTCAACAATTGATTTATCTTTTGAGTCTTGGGCTTGCTAGATGAAGCCTTCTCTGCTGGTTCATCTTGCTCTTTTGGTGTAGGTGATGGTAGCTCTTGAATATCTTCTACAAGCTGCAAAGCTAGGTCTGCACCTTCCTTTTGTTCCTCTTCTGAATCTGAGTAGGGTAGGTTCAAAATGTTCTCATTATGTGTTGTGACCTCCTGGCCCTTCTCACTAAAATCCAAGTTTATTTTGACCTTCTTGGCTTTGGAAGAGGAAGGAGGCTATTCTGCTGCTGCTGGGGATATAGCCATTCTCTTTCTTTTCCCACTTCTTGGTGTGCTGCACTTTTTGGCAGGAGACTTCCCCTTTTATTCTCGCTGAAGGCCTATTTCAAAACCATTCCAAAATAGGAAATAAGGCGATGCCATATTCCTCCTTTTTAGGAATTCTTAGATCATCAGTTGGATAAGGTCATGATGATACATTCTGCTAGCAATCTTGGTTGGTTGGGACTTCACCTGGTGTGCCATATTTTCCAAACTCCTATGTAAGTAAAGAGGAAAATTCAGTGGGCTTCTCCCTATGGAGTGGTTGATCAACTTAAAATGGTAAATCATAGCTCTGTTATATCTCCCTTCACATGTTATGTAGACCAAAATGGCCTTCAATAGTTTTGCCACCTCTCTTCCAGCCAGGAGGATGGTACAATTTTCTTCCACACCACTACCCTATGCTCAGGCTTCAGGTAAGATCTGAACTCTACATCTTTTGGTATGGTGGTCTTAAACCACTTCTCTCATGTGCTAGGAAGTTCAGTCACTTCAATAATTAGGGTTTCATCTATCAGGAATTATTCTTTACCTATGACTACCTTGGATCCATCAAAGGAGAGGGAAAATGCCTCAATAACCTGCTAGTGTGAACCTTGAATCTTCTCACAAAACCTATAGCAACCAACATCCTTAAAAAATTGACAGACCTCTGGATGTGCCTCCAGGTAGGTGATGTCTCCCAACTCCTACCTAAGAGCAGGTCCTCCCTTCTTCATCTTGATGAATGCCACTCCTGTGTACCTGCAACAATAAATTCAAGCTCTGTATGAAAGTGTTTTAGAAGGTTGCTTCTCAGAGATGTCTTTCTGGTGGAGGGAAATGCCAAAGTCGAGGGTGGGGTGTAGTGAAGATTTGGCACTGATTATGAGGGCTTTATCCTGCATGATTGATGCTGAGGTTAGAGGGTTATAGCTCTTGTTTGATCTTTTTGAGACCCCTGCCCAGTAATTATGCTAAAATCAACCTTGGACACTCATTTTTATTTTTTACAGTTCAGTGGACAGATGGAGGGAGAAAGAGGATTTCATCACACCAGTCATTTTCAGTTTCAAATAATGACCTCCTTACTCATTTCCTCATGTAGTTATGCAGCCTCCTTTCCTTTCGATGGTTTATCACATCCTTTACTGATCGTTATTTTTGCTGACGGGGTCTGATTTGATAGATTTCTAATTGTTTCTCTCTTTTACCTTTTCGGTGGTTAACAACCTTCAAGGATTTGTCTACTAGCCACCAAAAAGATGGATTTCGGTGGCCAATGAAATGATATCCATTTTTCCCAAGCCGCTAAAACCATTTTCCCAATGTTGCATTGAAACTCAGCTTTCGGCGGATAGTGGCCTCACTGAATATTCCTTTTAAATGCCGAAATCCTGTCCTTTCGGTGGAAAATGAAATGTAAGAGATTTCGCCTAAGCCACAGAAATCACTTTTTCCCCAACACCTTTTTTCCTACTTTCGGTGTTTAACGCCCTTCTTGAATTGTTCGCTAAGCTGCTGAAAGCAATACTTTTTGGTGGCTAATGAGATGTCTGAAGTCTCACCTAAGCCACCGAAAGTGCTTTCACCATTTACTCGCTTGGGCCCGCTTTCGGTGGTTAACCTTTATCTTGCATTAAATTGTTAGATGCCGAAACAAATCCTTTTAGTGGCTAATGAGCTATTAACAACCCCGCCTAAGCCACTGAAAGCTAAAACATCCAATTTCTTCAACCATAGCACAAACATAGACCTTCAAATTATTAGTCATCTTCAAATATTTCATGACATGGCTCGAATTCTTCATACTATCAAAATAAATTTATTTTGGGAGAAAACACACTGGAGTCTTCATCTTTCTTTGTTTAGTCTTCAACTTCTTGATCACTATCTTCAGCAGCATGGGCCTGAAATCTTCCCATCTTTTTGAATCTTTTTGCTTTCATGGGATAGTTGATGGAAATGTGTCCCAATTTCTGGCAAGTGACGTATTCAAAAGTTGAGAATTATTTATTGCACCTATTAAACCCTTGAGTCTTATGATGATGGTCATGACTCTTCCTTTTTCCTTGTGTATGAGCTATATAGGATTCATCATCATTGTCATTTATCTTTTCTTCTCTAGCTACTATCCTTTCTTATTGTTGAACACATTCTTCCCATAACTTTTGGAATTTGGTTAGTTCTATTCTTGAACAAAATCCTCAGATAAAGGATTCCCATTATCTTGGAAGACCATTTAAGGTTGTCATCATAACTTCTGCTTCTTCAACGATATCACCAATGGATTCTAATTGATCCTTGATTTGAGCTACTCTTGTAAAGTAAGATTGCATGGTCTTTGAATTTTGAGATTTTACACTTTTGAGTTGACTCCTCAGTGTCATATTCCTATTAATGTTTCATCCTTCAAATAAACCAAGTAGAGCATCAAAAATTTATTTTGGACTATTACTTGAGGATACTTGAGGAATTGAGTTATCTTTCATGGAGTCAGCTATGATCCTTTTATCTATGATCATATCCTTCTTATACCTGGTCTTGGCTTCGACTTCTTCTGGTTCTTTCACTACCTTCTTTACAAATCCATCGAGATCATTCTCTTGTAGGATAAGCATGATCCTATACTTCCATGCTCTAAAGCTTTCAGCACCTTCAAGCTTTTCATCTAACTTGGTATTCTTTTTCATCTTTAATAGACTTATAAATTCAAATGGAATAAGGAGGAATAGTATTTGCTTGAAAAAAAAATCTTCTAACTGACCTCCTTCTGGATGACCTAGGTTTTCATGCAGAAACCCTAATTTTTCAGTTGGGATCAATGGTAGAGCTGAGTGATTGAGAAGATGTGCCTCCCCAGGGAAAGGTAGACCGTATCTTGATTTTTTTGGGATTGATGATGTAGTCGTAGGAAAACTGAAACCCTAGTTTGTCCCGGTAGCAGTAAATGGTCCAAAACTGGAACTTCTCATAATTCAGTTATGTCTTCAGAGAAATATTTTCCCTTTAGGAGAAAGTTGAGGGATCCCTCTTTTATTATTTATCTGTTGAGTGATTTGTTTAGAGTAAAAAGCCCTGACCATGTAGTTCTTCCTTTCAAGGTGGATCTGATACCATGTTAAGTTTTCATAATTTGCTTGGATGATATCTTAAAACAAATTGTCACTAGTAAGATCACTAAAATAACAACAAGCACATAAACACAATACCACAAGAACACAAATATTTTCCTTAGGTAAAACACAAGGGACAAAATACCACAAAACTTCCTTACTAGAGAACTCAACCATAGTTGTGTAAAACCCAAATAACTGCTTCTCTCTTCTTTCTGGCGCACTAATATTTCTCTCTCTTGCAAAACAACTTGATTGAGTGAGTACAAATGAAGGGGAGTTCCTCCCTATTTATATTCTTCAGTTGAATTGAACTCTATAATAACAGGGCTGACTTGTCTAATTGACTGGGCCAACTTGTCTAGCAAGACAACAAAAATAACATTTATTATATTGACACTTGGGTACTATTGACTCGACTTACATTCAGAGGTTTACATTGACTCTTTCAATGATTCTTACAAAACCAAACTCATCTTTCGAAGGAGGAACATATTCAAAAATTATTTTAATATATTCCAAAGTTACAATACTTTAACATATGGGATTTTCATAACAACTGCTATAATGGATCTCTCTTCTCTATTGATCTATATTCTCTCTTATTGGGAAATCTGATTAGGTTGTAAAAATCATTCTCTACAATCTATCTATTATACTCTGAATAATTTATGGGGTTTTTAATCCTCTCTATTATGAGGATTTTCCCTAGGGCACATCTTTTGTTGTGAATGAATTATTGTGTGTGATTGAATTGCTAATTGTTATAGGTCCTCGGCATATCATTGATAAAAAATTTAAAGTTCAAGAATCTCCATTATTGCTCAAAAAAATTAACATGGTACTAGAGCATGGGGAATGAAGGAGCTTAGTTTTGTGCACGCAAACTAAAGCCTATGTGATGTTGAGGAGTTGAGTAAAATATTGGAGCCATGACACAGATCTCCATCCAACCAGAAGACCAACTTGAAGGTACTTTCAAATTCAACACATGGAAGGCAAGGGTGTTAAGAATTCTTCAGGAGAATGACCTAGATACCTATGTGATTTTAATGAGTGAGGATCCTTTATCCAATGCAGGGTGAATTCAAGAGCAATTCAATATGCACGATTCCTATCACTTTTCAGGAGACAAATTGTTGGGAGCATTTCTGATCAATCCGTGCGGAGTATGAAAAAATCATTGAAAGCCCAATTCCCAAATGGGATGCTTTATCTTTTTAATGAGTGTATTTCAAAAATTCACAACTTTTTGAGAGATATGATCAGGTATTTGAATATGAAAATTTCAGAATTTGTGTTATGATCGTCTTTCCATAAATGAATGAATTTGTTGAAGGATTGAGAGATTTATGGATTGGATATTATCATTATTCAAAAGATATTGTGTGTAATGAAATCCTAAATCTTTCAAAGAAGAGGATGATGATCATTGGAAGAAGTTTTCCTGAACAAGAGAATTCACTCCAAGTTGTATGGGATCCAATTTCTCCATGCAGAGATGCACTACCTCCATCATGCGATGAAATTTTCAAAGAGATCAAGTTTGAGGGACTCCAATAATATCCACAAGGAAGGTAAGATCAAGAGGGAGCATTGTTATTACACAAAACAATAAGAGACAAATACTTTCATTTTTTATTATATTCTATTTAGATCTAGATTATTTTGAATATTTTCATTACAGTCATATAGAGATTCATATTCCTAGGATTAAGAATTGTGAGCATGATTTGTTTATTATCTTTCCTTTATTTGAAAATAACAAAATTCATAAATATATGAATATAAATAATGCGTGATTGTTCCATAAGATATGAATATAGAGTTGCATGATTGATTCATGAGATATGAATGTTGGGGTACATAATTGTTCATAAATATATGAATATAGAGTTGCGTGATTGATTCATGAGATATGAAAATTGTGTTGCATGATTGTTCCTAAAGATATGAATATAGAGTTTCATGATTATTCATGATATATGAATGCTGGGTTGCATGATTATTTGATTATCATATGATTTTTATAAAATCATATTTTGTTTATTACAATCCGTATTCTTGGGATTAGGTATGATGGTATGGTATAAACACGATTAAAAGTATATGTTACAATATTTCTAATTATTGGTAAATAGAAAACTCATGTTAAGAAGAATAAGGGGTTGCATAAATCTTCATTTGACCTAAATATAGGGCTGATATAGAGCTACAAAACATTACATGAAATATGAATGGGGTTATGTCGAAACATTGATTCAATGTGTACATAACTATATGAACCACTGAAAATGCATTGAAGTATTCATGTCATTAAAATATATGTGATATGGTTATACTGAAACATTGGTTAAAATGTTTTGCATGTCAGTATGTGATGTTTGTCATTTTATTGAAATGACTAGAATATAAAAGGTTGCTAAAAACTTGATTGGATTTGAATTGTAGGGAAAAATGATATGCCCTGACCTACAAGTAAAAATGACATATATTAAATGAGTTATTTTGATGGTTGATCTTGAAAGAGAGTGGGATGTTGTGAAGCAAGAAGCTTCTGGTAGGATATCGGGAGGTTCCTATGTATTTGGAAGAAGTATGAATGGAATCTCTAATGCTATTATGAGAGATGTAAAGACTCTAGAATATAATTAAATTATATTATTTACATTCATGTATCAATAAGAGCTTTAGAAATAGATAGCCATGAGTCTCCCTGATGAAGGACCCAAAATCATGATTCTCACATCCTGATAGTGAGAGGGAGTAGCTATATTCTCTAACTTCTAAAGAAACCAGTGAAAAATGGTTGAAGTATCTTCTGTTAAGAGGGGACATGCATGATGCTCATATTCAGAAGGAATCTTAGAACTGTATTCAAGAATATTTTTATGATTCTTATGATTAGTGGTGTGGAATTCACCAAACATATATTTCCTCAATTAAGTAAAATGTGCAGTAAAAGAGTTTGAAGAGTTTTAGGATGATGGACTATAAATCCCTAGCCACAAATATGAAGATAAATCTGAAATTTAATTACTCTTATTTCATATTTGGAGGATATCAAGTCAGTTGAGATGTATTTTGTCAGTCATAGGTCACATGATCAATTATATGCTTTGTATTCTATACATAGACATGTACAACAAAGCATGTGGTGTTCTACCTACTTGGTACAAGTGTGTATGAGCTTATATATGTCTCGAACAATGGAATAAATATTCAAAGATATACAAAATCTTACTAGTATAGAGATCAAGGAAAAATCACATGTGTTTCTCTAGATAGAGCATGTTGAAAAGCAGTAATGATTTATGAGTGAGTTATATCTGAGACATGGTACACATATAGAGAATATCAACATTGTCATCATTCTTACTGATCCTCTTGTTAGGATTAATTAATCCTTCTTTGTCCAATATAGTATATTTGGTCATTTTCCTAACTTAAGGAGTTATTATTACTATAGTAGAGTGTGGGGGACACACCTAGAGGTTATCTTCCACTTACTCTATGTGCATGCATGAGTTTATGTGCCTCTGGGAGAAATCCCTACATTATAAAATCCCACTCTGAGTTCCACCAACAAACTCCATCGATTGGTTGTGGTAGGTAAACGGTTATCCTAAGTTAACCTTAAGTTACAATCAGTCAGATCACTTTCAATTATCCTAGTGTCAGTTTTCATGCATGCAGGGAGAGTGGCACCTTTTTCCCACCTACCTCATTAGTTAATTGATTATAGACTAATTTAGACATCCATAGTTAGACTAGTGAGCTCCAACAGTGATTTAGACACATTGACTTAACTAATGAGTCGGTTAGAACTGGTAGATTTGAATCCTATATTTAGCATTCTGATTATATTTATTGTATAATCATTTTATTATTGATTAATGAATGAGTATTAATGTTGTGATTAAGTAATTAATCATTTTCCATTTTATTTGAAATTTGTGGCATGAATTTATTGTTCAATGTACATTTTCCTTTATTATTCCACTTCATAATTTTCCTTCTCAGTTTATCTCATTTTGCTGTGGATCAATGGTTCACAAATTTAACATTGTATTAGAGCCTTGTTCAGGATAGCAGAAAACCTTGTTTGACCTCCATTGTGCACCGGAAGTAGCTGATTTTCCACATAATTCCTACATTTATTTCCTTCCTAACTTTGGATTTTGTCTAGAGAAGTCTTTGCAAGTGTGACAGACTCTGAAAAAGTGCACATGTCATGGTGGAAAGGCTTGATCTGAATTATGATTGTGAATTGGTTTGTTTTGTAGTGATATTTTGTAGGTACAATTTCAATATGGATTTGATATTATCAGTTCCTCTTATTACTCCATTCACAAGATATTCAGAGTGGAAATTGAAGATTATTTCATCTCTAAAGAGACAAGGTCTTTATGAGGTATCTATTGGACTTGGTAAAGATTCTTATGAAGATGAGAATGACTAGATAAATAAAGGTGATAGACCTTTTGGAACAATATGTATGGAATTTTCTCCAAGCTTGCGCTACCTTATTGATTTTGTTGAATACCCAAAGGATCTCTGGATAGAATTGGATAGAACCTTTGGAAAGCACAATGGGGATCATTCTAGCAATTTGAAGAGAACACCTAGCACCATATGAATTCTTTCTTCAAAATTCTTGGCCTCTATTTTCTTTGATGAATTTTTTCAAGATGATGAAGAAGAAAAATGTTCAACACATTTAATTTGAATTGAATAAAGTCTCCTTGGAGTGACTCCTTCTCCCGGTGCTCCAGAAGTTTATGAGATATCTCATATCTCATATTCTCATATAGCTGATCCAAAAGAAGAGATTCAAATATCTGTTATTGAGGATAAAATATCCTTCCATTCTACTCAGGAATTCTCTAGTGATTCTTCTATTTTAAATTATCTACAAAGTTTGCTAGTGATTGCTTCAAAAAATGAAGAAGAATTTAATTTCTTTCTATCTAATGTTGTTGCTGGTGTGCATAGAATTAATACTCTGGATGCTTTGTAAGAAATATCATATTTTAGGATTGATACATTCACTATCATTTATCTAGAGCTTCCAACAAATTCCTACCTGATTCCTTGCACCAATACTCAGAGTCTTAACAAGAAGGAGAGAATTGTGCATCTACTATCCCAGTGGAGCACTTGGAACACTTGCTACAAAATATTAGATCTGATATGAACTTATTTGGATCTGATATGAACTTATTTGGTTAGAATTTTAATTTTCAAGAGCCTCCAATCATTCTTGTAGTTGTTCCCATCAATTTTGGCGTGAAAAATCAAGTAGCTCAAGTGTCTTTCAAAATTGTTGCTGGGGGTTCAATGTTAGTTTTATCCCATGAGTTTGTTGATAGTAAAATTTGTGAATCATTAGATATTTTGGAATATATATCAGATTATGGAGATCAAGAAACATCTCTCCATGGTCCTAAGACTTCTATACCTTTCTACGTGATCACATGCTCATCTCCTCACAATACTAGTAAAGATGGAGACATCCTGCATTCGCCTTAACACTTCCTCCTAACACTCATAGATTATTTTACCTCATATGGTTTGATGTTCAAGGCTAAAAAATATAATTTTATTTTGTTTACCTCACATGGTTTGAATTATAAAGCACTTTTTCTCTCTTATCAGTTGATCTCAGTTGCTCTACATGGGTCCAGTATTTATCTTGCAGTTGTCAATGTTCCTGATTTAGATGATCATATTCCTGGTTACAATTCCTCTTCTTTCAAAGAGGAAAATTCATCCAAAAATAATCATTTAGTTTGGAGAGGTTCACATGCATAGTCCCAGGATGTTGATTGATATAAGAACCAATATTCTGCATTACTGCTCCATAGATTTGCGAATTGCAGCAAAATTTCCTCGTTCCTGATTATTTTTAGGGGGGGGGTTCACTTGAGGTTTTCCTCATTTTCTTTATTTTATTAACTAGTATTTTATGTCCTTTATATTGTATGGGTGACTTTTGGCCCAGTTTCCAGGTCCCAAGTTGTCCAAAGTTAGGATTAAGGGGGGGTGTTAAGATTAATTAAACCTCGTTTGTCCAATATAGTTTATTTGTTCATTTTTCCAAACTTAGGGAGTTATTATTACTCTACTAGAGTGTGGGGGACACACATAGAGATTATATTCCACTTATTGCATGTGTATGCATGAGTTTATGTGCCTCTAGGAGAAATATTTTCATTATAGGATCTCGCTCTGAGTGCCACTAACAACCTCCATTGCTTGGTTGTGGTAGGTAAGTAGTTATGCTAAGTTAACCTCCAGTTACAGTCAGTTAGATCACTTTTAGTTAGCCTAGTGCCAGTTTTTCATGCATGCATGGAGAGTGGTGCCTTTTTTGCACCTACCTCATTAGTTAAGTGATTGTAGACTGATTTAGACATCCTGTTAAGCCCTTATTGATGACACATTACACCATATAGTGTGGCACATTACCCCCTATATTTTTGTGCATTACATATTATTTATGTAGGCTTGGGTCTAATAGTGGGTTTATTAGTTGTTATTGCACACCATTATATCCTATATATAGGAAGGAGATATTGTCATTTGAATCATCATATCATCTTGTATTGTCTTGTACATTGTGTAAGGAGGTTCCTACGTCGAACAGGATTGATATTTATCTCTGCTATTCATATTTTAGGCATGGATTAATATCTCTTATTGTCTATTTCTAATATTTTTATGCTATATATGGTATTTGGTTGCATAACATTTGGTATTAGAGCTCTCTCCTCGGGACTAGCTTCTGCAAAATGAGTCATCGTGGAACTTTCACTACAACGTTTTTTATACAAGGAATCAGATATTGAGGTTAAAAAATCACTTCCAAAATAGGTTGATCTATCTCTAGTAAATAATTTAGATACTTATACATTACATTTTCAGAGATAATTACGAAGGAATCTAGGGTTTTTTACTAGTACTACAGCTAGTCTAGAACATGTTTTCTTGGGAAAATGGTCATATCTGAGGAATCCAAGATCCAAACGGAGTGATACCAATTGCATATGAAAGAATACGAACCAGGGTATTTGTGTCAGAAGTTTGAGATACATAAATAAAATAGTGGACACGTGGCATACAGTACAAGTTCGCTCTTTTGGATAGGCCAAAAATAAGAGGTTTTGGTATATTTGCAATAAATGTTTTTTGGCTCATACAAATTAGGTCAGAACTGTAGCATTGGAAATATGACAAATCAAGGTACTCAAGGACGAAGTTTTAGACTCAGATGAGTCGCAATATAAATTTTACCTCAATTACAAGTCGGCCCTAAAGTAGCCTTCCAATGCATGATTAAAAAAAGTATGCCATTTTGCATTTGAATAGTTTTTAAGTAGAATGATATATTTGTGGTAAACCATAGGGTGTGATATTGTTAAAAATTCCACCAAAAGGCAGTGGAAAGAATCACACTCCACTTAAACCCCCATAGGGTTCATCCCCAACCTACGAGGAAATGGAAGACATTTCTTTTAGAGTGTCCAAGTTGGAAGATATGATTAAAGAAGATGTGAAAATTGATGAATTTGCTAAATTAAAAAAGAATATGGCTACTAAAAAGGATCTCAAAGGGATGGCTAGTAAATAATATCTCAAAGGGATGTCTAGTAAATAAGATCTCCAAGACTTGAAGGAGTTTATCAAGGATATCAAATATAACCTTGTTTCTCATTTATCTACTCAAGGAGAGGATAAGGAGGAACAAGATGACTTATTCCAGTCATGTCTGGAGAAAATTGAAAAAAAAATGGAGAGTAGGGGTTTGGAGTCCTCAACAGTTGAGGACTCACAACAACATCATATATTCAATTGAGGTCCAAGAAACTACTTTATCCCCAATATTGACATGCGGAAGTTTGATGGCAAGGATCCAATCAAGTGGATTTTTCGGATGGAGTAATTCTTTGATCTACACCAGGATCCCACAATGAAAAAAATAACTATTGCATCCTTGTATTTAGAACCTAATTAGTTTGTATGTTACCAATGGCTTTGTTACCATAAAAAGGAGTCTATTTAATCTTGGTCTATATTCACCGAATAATTGACTGCACATTATGGGGATATAAATAAAAATAACTTCTTCAGTAAATTGGTAAATCTCAAGAAAAAAAGGTTCAGTTACAGATCACATCAAGCAATTTCAGCAGCTAAGTCTCATAGTGAAGAATATTTCAGAAGATAATTTGTTAGATCTCTTTATTGGAACCTTGAAAGATAACATTCAACATGAGGTGCATTTCTTTCAACCATCATCGCTAGAGAAGTATTTCATGATGGAAAGGAAGGTTGAAAATAAAAATATGGAAATGAATACTAGAAAGGTCTTCTCCAACAAATATAGAGAAAATAATTTTCTTTCTCCTAAACTACCACAAAGGTTCACACCCCAATAACTAGATGAAAGAAGAGCAAAAGGATTATGATTTAATTATGACAACAAGTATAGTAAGGGACATAAGTGCGCTGAGAAGAAATTATTCTACAGGAATTATGAAGAGGAAGAATGAAAAGAAGAGGAAGCATCTCAATAAGAGGCAACTTCAGAAGAAATAGAAGAGGATAATTTGGAAGAAATTACTCCCATCATATCTTTTCATGCATTGGATGGAATTAGCACTCCTCAAACTCTCAATATAGAAGGATACATCAAAAAGAAAAAGGAAATCGGTGACAAGCTACCAGTTCAAATGATGTTTCCAGAACTTGATGAGCCTAAGAAAAATCATCTTGGATCCTAAAGAAGTTACTGAAATATGAAATAGATAGATTTGAAATCGATCAATTCCAGAGTATCTCATTAAATGGAAGAACTTACCCACAAACGATTCAACATGGGAAGGTGAGTCCTTTATACAAAAACATCCAGAACAACTTCAACATTAAGGACAACACTTTTTGAATGGGAGGGGCATCTTAAGCCCTTATTGATGACACATTTATTAGGATTATTAATCCTACCCTGTCCAATTTGGTCACATGTCTAAATCAGGAGTCATGTCTAATTTGGGAGTCCATCCAGTCTATTTTTAGTCACTAGCACCATTGGGTCCACTTGGCCTAATTGAGGCACATGTTTCAGTTACTAAAGTGTGGGGAACATTAATTGAGGCCTACTACCATTAATTGCACTTGCATGCATTAGTTTGGGAGCCTCCTAGACCAATCCCTACAATTTAGGAGCCACTGGGATTGCTAAAACCAACCAAGGTCAGTTCAGTTGAGTTGGTGACTAGCTAAGCTAAGTTAGGAGTCAGTTACATTCAGTTCTAGTCCTCTACATTCAGTTAGTGCTAGGTTTGCATGGATGCATGCAATAGGGTCACATTTCTCACCTACCACATCCAGTTAGCCTTAGTCAACACTGAATGTAACACTTGAGTTGTGTTTTAGAACTCCAATGAACTCCGATTATGGTTTAGACAAGGTTAGTTAACCATTGAGTCCTCTGATAATGATTTAGACAAGGTCTTAGTTACCTACAATTAAGTAGAGTGTAATAAATTCAAATCTCCTCATGTGGATTCAAATTGCATGTGGCTATTTAAGCCATTGTACTTCATTTTTTTACTATCTAATTACTCTTTGATTAATGAAAAGCATTCACAACTGCAAGCCATTTTTGCACTATTTCATTCTTCAATAATTGAGTAAATTGTGTGATATATCCTGTGAGTTGTGTGTTTGTCCACAGATCTATGTGCTCAATTTAATGTGGTATCAGAGCCTCGGCGGACAAGCCACCTCTCCTCCTCAGATCTCCAGCTAGATCATTTTTTTTTAGCAAAATTGCTCCTTCCAGTACTACACCAAAAGCAGAGAATTTACGAATTAATATGCCAATTTAGGAAATTGTTGATCAAGCTTGCTTGATCAACTATGTTGGGTGTGAAGGAAATTCCAAAAGTGTAGACTATTGACCTTACTTTGTATGTTTGATTTTTTTACAGGTTATCAGATCTTCTCACAGTATTCGCTACAAGAATCCCTTTCTTCTCACTACATTTGCTACAATGGCTTAGTCCTTCTTACTACATTCAAAATGGTTCATCCAGTAGAGCCTCTCACTCCATTCAACTATCACTAGTGGAAGGATGACATGGAGGTACTACTCTGCACCAAGAAGCTCTTCAAACTCAGAAGAAATAGAGGTAGTGCCAGTTTTGAATCATGACAAAGAAAAGTACTAGAACAGGCTTGATGAAGCTCATGGATAATTATTCTCCTCAGTCTCTCGAGATCTTCAATTCCACATCCAAGGATTGAAGACTACTAAGGAGATTTGGGACAAGCTTGACTCCTTATTTGATAAGCAGGATGACATGAGGGTCCATCAACTAGAAAATGATCTGATCACTCTTAATCCATCCAAATTCGAATCACTGAATGAATTATTAACAAAGTTAAAGAACTTGATATATCAGTTGAAGCAATGCAAAGTGGAGAAGGATGAAGATCATCTCATCCTTTCCATTCTCACAAATCTCAATGCATATTACTCAGTTTTTGTATCAACCTTCCAAATAGTAAGGCTCACTGCTCCAAATTGGAAGACTCCCACTCTTGATGCATTCATCCAATCTCTCACTTTTGAGAATGATAAATTGATCCAAATGGGGATCATTCGATCTTCCAAATATCAATCTCTGGTTGCAAGAGGAGATAAGGTAGTGAATAACAAAGGGAAGCAAAGATATGAGTCTCCTATGAAGAAAGAGCAGTCAAAGGAGCCTTTAGGTTTGAAGAGAAGAAATAAAAATGCCAAAGGAAAGGTCCTCTGCTCTTATTGTGGAAGGGGATTTCATTCAGAAAGCTCCTGTATGAGAAGAAAACTTGATGAAATGGCTCTTATTTTGAAGAAACATAACATTTTTGCACCTGCTAGTGCAAGGAATAATGAATCTGAAGAATAAGATGAAGAATACCAAAGGAAAGGCCATGCATTAAAGTCTTACTGCTCATTAACACATGTCTTCCTCATTGATTCTGGAGCTTCCAACCATACGGCTGCACCTAGAGAATCATTCTCTTCTTTTCAGTCATTTGATGGTCTTAGTATTCATATGGGAAATAACAGTAAAGTCAAAACAAAAAGGGAAGGGCTCTGTCAAGCGAACATGGAAGGTTCAAAGATGTGCTATTTGTTCCCTCCCTAGCTTCAAACCTGTTATCTGTCTATCAGATGACCCATACTAGATCTCGAAAGCGAGTGATATTTGGTCCTGAATCAGTGGAGATCACAAATATCTCTACTGGGAACATCATAGCGAAGGGTGTTGCAAATTATGCTTCAAAAGCATATGAGTTCTCACATTTCATGCCTCCTTCATAACCAGTGCACTCTGAGCAACCACTTGAAAAGGAAGGTAAAATCATTGCATCTACTTCTTTTGTAGCTTCTTCTAGTATTGCAGATCCATCTTTATCAGTTTATGAGATTGAGATTTAGGGTGATTTATATCTATATTCAGTCCCTACTTCCAAACTGGAAGCTAGGAAGATGACTGGAAACTCACCTGACACTCTAAAAGGAAATAACCTTGCACTATGCCATGCAATATTTCCTCCTTAGAGAGATGCAATAGAATCCCTATAAGATTCTATATAGTAAGGGCTCAGTCTCACTACATTCAGAAGAATGGATATGATCATACACCTCTTCATCCAGCAAGAAACAAAGGTTACATTCCTCCTTCCTTCCATCATCATTTTTGGAGAAGAAGGAGAAGTCTACATGCCATGCCCCATAATACCTGTGCACAGCACACCATGCATGCTGCTTCACTACCTCACAGAGATGAAGATTGCTATATCATATTTTCAAGTTTTTCAAACTTGAGACCTGATTCTACCTGCTTAGAAATATGGGTGGATCTTTTGCAGCTTCTACTAGTATTGTAGATCCATCTTTATCAGTTTATGATATTGAGATTCAGGGTGATTACGGTTTATATTCAGTCCTGTTGGCAGCCAGCAACAACCTCTTCATCTTATTAAGAAATGAAGAGAGATCAGCTCTCCATGTGATTTATCAGTAGAAAATTATGAAAGAGCACCTTCAGAATCATTGATTCTGAAGGTACTCTCAATCAAAAGAAAGCGATATAATGATTCTAGAGCTAAAAGAAATTCACTTATAAACTTGACCTTTAAAAATTGTTAGCAGTCTCATAAATTTTTATGCTTTTATGAAAATCATTAAAAGAAATTTATGTTTAGGAGTTTGAAATAAAGGTCGAGAGAAATTCAATAAAACACATTTTATGTTGAGTAGGGTATTATTTGTCTTAAGCCATGAAACTAAGGGTCATTTTCAAATGTTTTATCATATGTAATACCATACTATGACATTTTGTAAATAATATAGTTAATAGGTAAATAATGTTTGTATAGAAAATTCTTACTTATGATAGTTTATCATTGAGATATGTATCGATAGGATATTTGGTAGATTTTAAACTTAGTCTTGTACATACATAGCATAGATATTAATCTAGCTATTTTATCAAAGCATTGTTAATATGAAAGTGTGATTTTATTACACTGCATACCACGACGTAGCATGATTAAAAAAGAGATGACTGTTATGATTAGCTGGCCATGCAGTAAGCCAATCGTCAAGTTAATAAATGATTATTCATTAGGATTAATGAGCTCGTATGAAAACGTGGCTTACACCTCCTAAAATATCGACAGTTGTATGCATATGGAAATATCGTATTGACAGTGTTAAATGCTAAATGTCATTTCGACTTACGTCGTTGTACTTGTTAATTATGAACCACTGTCAATAATCAATGGTTGAAATGATGATTCTATCAGTCACCGTATTTCTAGTTCACCAAGTTAGTGGTTATTACTAACAGTCATGGTTAAGCGTAGATAAACTGGCATGAATCATGGAATGTTGTGATGGTTGCAGCGCTTATCACTGCTTAAAAATCCTGCTAAAATGGCAGGTTCATAGATTGTATCTCCGATTAGATATGAAGCATGCGAAAATAATCCATCATGTCATGTGTTTGGATACCTATCCCTTCTGTGTTCACTTCTCCATTTGTTTTGGGTCGAAGACAAGAGAGTGCTGAAGAAACCATGTCTCCTCTGAATCGGTTTGAGATTTCGGGGTCTGAACTTATAGACGCTAACCAGGAAGTTGCCAAGAAATTCAAGAAAATGGGATGGGCAAATTTCTTTAGGTGTTTTGATGGCCACCATGTGGATATCACTAAGATGTTCGCCATGAATTTTGAAGATGATAGAGTGCAAATTGGGGGTTTTGAGTTTGTTATCAACGAAGATAAGATTGCCGAAGCCACTAAGATCCCACAGGTTGGGGAATGCTGGTTTAAGGGTACTATGGTTAATAAGAAGAAATGCTTGGCTCTGTTAATGCCATTACCGGATAATGCGAAGCTGAGGATAGGCGTCCCTGTGAAATTTCTGAAGCCCGAATGGAGAATTTACTATGAAATCTTGGTAAGGTACATGTCCTGTTGTGGACGATACTCCCATTTACACCTATATCATTTACGGTTACTGTTAGCAGTAAAGGGTTGAAAACTTAATTTGACCTTCTATCTATGGCAAAGTCTTAAGAAGATGTCGCAGTCTGTTAAGAATTTCAATAACCCTGACAGTAGTCTTTGTCACCATGGATTGATAAAAATATTATTACAATTCCAATTATCTGCTAAGGGTGTGTCTTGGGATAAGTTTCTACGTGATTGTCAATTAGGGCCAACGCAGTATTGGCCTAATCTATCTCCACGAGCTCGTAGGAAACGAAAGGTATTAAATCCTGGAGTCAATAGTTCAGAGGTCAAGGAATCTGAGGTCGTCAACATGCCCATAAATAATGAGATTAATGAAAGTAACGACAGGGATGCAATTCCTTGCAATCCAAGGGAAATCTTAGATAAACCCTTACCTGGTGAGAATGATAGCAACCCTACAAACATAAAAGAAGGATCAGCCAAAGGTGAAAATGATAATAATGATGAAGCAAATAAACCTAACGAATGCAACAAAGAATCTATGCATAAATTAGATCATTTGGCTCAGATCTGTTGTGACAAGGAAGGACTTGGTTTTGAAAACCTATCATTTTCACGAAGAGTCACAAGGAGCATGCATAGTATTCATTCGATTTTAGGATATAAGGCTGATCAACAGACTTCCAAATCTACAGCTACTAAACCTAGAGTTGTAGATATCGAGGATGATGTCCCGTCGTCTATCCCTAACACAATGGATGTAGGGAATTCTGCTATCACGCAGAGAAGTGATGCACAGTCAGTCGAGGCCGAAGGCAATCAACCAGAAGCAAACATAAACGTTGAAGATCCTGAACTATCATACCGTCAACATTGTGACAGTCCTCATTCTCCTCAGGAAATCAAAGAGGATGAAACTCTGCAACAGGTATTGGGTAATGTATACCAAAGTAAAATCACAGAGTTTAAAGGGAAGCTCAAACAGTGTCTATCCAGCACAGCCTTGCTGGAAGAAGAAAACAAAACCTTTAGAAACGAGTTGCTAGAATGGATTGATAGGTGGAAAAAGGTGAACGCTAATAAGAATCAATATAAGAAATCCAAGAAATCAATCCTAAGTACTAATCAGCTGCTGCTTGATCGAATTGAAAAGCAGAACACCAAAATTTTCAGGTTAAAATCCAAGCTAGGAGAAGCTCGAAGAGTAGTGTCTCTTCATAATATAATTTAATGTTTTCTTCATTTCCTATGTCACTGCCAAAACATGTAATGATCGTTCTAATTTCGCATGCCTGTAAAATCGGAGATTTAATAGGCATGCATTTAAATTTTTTTAATTATTTCTGTTATCTATGTATTAAATTGATTTTAATAAGATGTTTCGTTTGAATTCAATACAGGAGGATTTATCATCACCTTTTTCCAAAAATTCAGGACATGGTTATACGTTGACATGGAGATGTGGCTGTTTAGCTGTGAGCTGGAATTTTATCAATGGTCAAGAACTTTCTAGGATGCCTCGACTCAGGCCAGTCAATTTCTGTTTATAGTAGTAGGAGTAATTAGATGCCTTTTTGGTTAAATAATCCCTATAATGTTGCATGCAACATTTATGAGGGAAAAATGAATCTTAATAGTATATAAGGGAGCAGTCTTGATGAACTTGGGGGGATGAAGTGTGTGAAGAAAACTCTCTTTGGAATATATTTGATTACTGGTAATATATCATACTTAAAGTTGAAGCTTTGATGTGGATTTTGCTAGACATCTGCAGACAGATACTGTGACTGGTATTTTGTTTTGTTTTGGATCATATAT
>LPNX010959234.1:51067-91781 GCA_001517045.1 Pseudotsuga menziesii
TTAAGTTTTAGTTTTATATTTTTTTTAAAGTTTAATTAGCAATTGTTAAATCATTTTATATATTTTACTTAAGTTTTCATATTTAGAAAACTTCCCAAAAATTGAAGTATTTCCTTAAGAAAGAAACCTTAGGATATTTATATATATATATAGATAAAGTAAACATTATAGTAGGTTAGATTTTGCTGGTTTTAAATTCTCTTTAAGAGACAAACTAGCTGGTAGCAGGACCACAACCTACGAGGTTTTGTTAAACCAAACATACCGGACGCTGCTTTAAGCTGATTGTGTGGACAAAACCTCCTTATTGGCCTTGATTCAGAAAATAAGGCCAACAAATGGCGCTAGAAGGAGGGCCTTCCAATGAGTAATGGCAGGTGAAACAAATGAAACATTTCCAACCAGTCAACAAGCTCTAGAAGTCAGTAGATCACCTTTTATAGAAACTTTTAGAAATATCCTTGAACGTGATCTTGTCACTTCTCCCTTTACTCCTGCACAAAGTGCTCAAACTCTAGAAGAATCTAGACATATCCTCACTAGAGCTTACGCCAATCAGTTAGGTATTTCTCCAATAGATTATGGTCTTCCTAGACAAGAGCGACACAATCCACAATTGACCGTAGTTACGCAATATTTGGAGATAACTGATAATACTCCTCAACACCAGTTTGAAAGAAATCAGAGACAGATTACACAAACTAATACTGCTAGGAGGCTGATCACAGGAAGTGGTTCTGATCAGCCACCTTCTCCTCCTGAGTCACCACCTCATAGTCCAAGACCTTCCAATTCAGGAAGTTCTTCTAGCTCTCAAGGAAGTCCAATGGCAGGAAATGTAGTAGGAGGAGATAATCCTCCACCTAATCCACCTAATCCACAGCTCCCTTGTCTAAGGGTAGCTGTTGTAGCAGTTCCTGGAATACAACACCCATTACCGAAACACTCAGATAAACTTCTTCCTAAATTCAACCCAGATGACAAAGAACCTGCAGAGGTGCATATTGACAAATTCATGTTGGCTGTTCAAACTTTGAACGCACAGCATGAAGATGTAGTTTGTCGATTGTTTCCTCTAACCTTTGAAGGAAGAGCTTCAACCTGGTATTTTTCGCTAGTACAAGGATCTATTACAAATTGGGGTGAATTTAATAAGGCCTTTTTAGACAAATTCAGGGAAGATAAAACCCCCGCCCTTTTAGCCCTAGAGTTATCTAGGATTAAAATGGAGCCTAAAGAAAGAATCAAAGATTTCAATCAAAGGTTTCTAACTTTGAAAAACAAAATTCCAGTTACTTCCCAACCTCCAGAAGACATAATTATTGAAAATTATACATCATCCTTCCCTAGGAATTATGGAATGTTTGTGAAAAGAGCTGGAAAAACAACGCTGATAGAAACATTTGAGGAAGCCATTAAAGTAGAAAAGGATTTCATGTCCTATGAACCAGATAGAAGCGGAAAATCTAATTCTTTACCTCGAAGAAAAGAAAAGTTAAGTTCAGAAAAAGATAAAGCATTCGATGTAGAGTAGCTACAAAATGTTATTCGAACATTAACCAATGAAGTTATAGGGTTAAAAAAGACTAATTCTGAAGCTTCTCCTTCTAGGGGTTACTTCAGAAATCAATTTAGACAAAACCCAAACACAAATAATAAGAATACACCCCCTGAAGTAGCCACTAATGAAGAAATCTTTAATACAATTCGAGCTGTTCTATCTTTATCTGAAACTCCTAGTCAAGAGATGAATGAAAACGAAGAAGAAGAGGAATCAGAAAAAGACGAAGAATCAGAAGAACCTCAACAAGTTAACGGTCATTTCTGGGATAGTTTTGTGAAAGAACATGATAGTAGAAATCCACCTTCAGGACATCATGCGTATAATACTCGTAGTAAAGCAACTACAAACACTCCTGGTGCTTCAAGTTCTACTACGAATACTGATAACAATAACTCACAACCAAATAAACAAACTCAAACTGGAAAGCAAACTCAGCCTACTAAGGGTACTCAAACCATTCAAAATGATCCAAAATTAGATTTACAATATGATATAATCGAGGATTTAAAGAATACACGTGCAAACATTAGTATGTACGATCTTCTTCAAATCTACCCAATGCCTAATAGTCATATTATAAATCCTGCAGTAAGCTCAATTGTTCCTAATGCAAAACAAAATGTTGCTGCAAATAGTTCTAACAATGACCCAACAGCAACTGAAAAAGGAAAAGCAGCAGCTGATAAAGCTTCCTTAATAGGTAAGAATTCTAAATCAACTACACCTCCATTCTTACTTACCTTTGAGATTTTCAATAGGAATGTCCACAACTGCATGGTAGATTCAGGAGCATCCTCCAATGTTATGCCTCTATCCATATGTGAGAAATTGAATGGAAAATTTGTTCCATCCAATTCACAAATAACTCAATTAGATAGAACAAATGTAAAGGTTGTTGGAGAGATGAAAGATGTCTTAGTCAGGATTGCTTGTAACCCTTCGGTTTATCAAATTATTGATATTGTTGTTGCTGATATTCTAGATGCATATGGATTATTCTTTAGAGATTGGTCTCAACAGTTGAACGGTTTCTTTGCTACTGATTGGTCTACATTATGGTTACCTAAAAACGGAAAATCAAATCAAATAAAAATAAATAGAGAACGGTGTATGAAACATACTGTTACAGATCTACATGATCCTAGTGAACCTGTTTTATTTTCTGATGGTATTATGGGAAATTACATGTATGAATTAGGATTTGGAAATTTCATGGCTGAAAGTTCTACTCTTTCTGAAAATAATCAGCAATCTGAAATTTGTAATGTAACAGCTATTTCTCCTAACTGTTCACTCAAGGAAACCATTAGTGATGTAAACAATGTAAATATTGTAAATATCATAGAAAGTAAGGTAATTGTACATAGACCTATTTGGACGTTATATTTTGATGGCGCCAAATCTAAGGAAGGAGCAGGGGCTGGTTGTTTACTAGTAGACCCTCAGGGAAATAAAACTTGTATAGCTTGTAGAATGGACTTTAGTTGTACAAACAATACAGTTGAATATGAAGCTTTAATACAAGGCTTGAAAAAGGCAATTGATTTGGGCATCAAAGAGTTAATTGTTTTTGGAGATTCCGAGATCATTGTCAGACAGGTTCGTAACTCCATTCACTGTTTATCTGAACATTTACATAGTTATCAAAAAGAGGTATGGAATCTTATCGTACATTTTGATGCATTTAACATAAATTCTGTTCCTAGAAATCAAAATCAAGAAGCAGATTTATTAGCAAATGTAGCATCCAAGTTAATTCCTTCAGAAAATCTTACTCCAGATTTCTTTTCTGTTGAATTAATTTTTAGGCCTTCTATACCTGACAATATTTTTAACTGGCATGTGTTTGACAATGATACGCAGGTATTGAATTTCCTAACGAATGAAGATACTTTTAAAGATGCAGCAATAGATGAAGTCACTCATGATGAAAACCTGCGGGATTTTTCGGTAATTAATGATTTCTGTTCAATTGAAAAAGATTTCGAACAGGTAAAACTAGTCCCTAATTCAGTACTTCGATTAGAAAAGTTTTTTTATCTACAGGATAAGTTTAGGTCTATTCCTAATTGTAAAACAAATAGTTCTCGCATGAGATACGAAACCATTAATTTAGGAACAGAATTAAATCCCCAAACTGTAAATCTTGGAATAGATTATAATCCTATAGAAAAAACAGCTTTCATAAAATTGTTTAAGGATTTCAAAGACATATTTGCATGGACATATGATGACCTGAAAACATTCAATACTCAATTTATGCAACATATAATTCCAATTAAGGAAGAATCAAAACCTTTTCAACAGAAGTTAAGAAAATATCACCCATCATTAGAACCAACAATAAAAAAGGAACTACATAAATTGTTAGCTGCCAAGATCATTTTCCCTATCAGAAACACTCAATGGGTAGCAAACTTAGTTCCAGTTAGGAAGAAAAATGGGGATATTAGATTGTGTGTTGATTTTAGAAATTTAAATAAAGCTTCTGAAAAGGATAATTACCCTGTTCCTCCCATGGAACAAATTCTTCAGAAGGTGTCTGGGTCTGAGATACTTTCTCTTCTTGACGGTTTCTCAGAGTATAACCAAATATTGGTTTCCCCAGATGATCAATTGAAAACAGCGTTTAGAACTCCATGGGGAACGTATGCCTACCGCAAGATGCCTTTTGGGTTAATCAATGCGGGAGCAACATTTCAAAGAGCAATGGATATTGCTTTTAGAGGCTTAACCAGTCACTCAGTTGTTGTCTATTTGGATGACATTACTGTGTACTCTAAACATCGTCCTGATCATCTTAATCATCTCAGAAAAGTATTTGAATGGTGTAGAAAATTTGGAATATCTTTAAATCCTAAAAAAACGATATTTGCTGTTTCAGAAGGTATCTTACTAGGATGTGTAGTTTAGAAACATGGAATCATGATTGATCCTGAAAGAACACAAGCTATTTCAAAGATTACCTTTCCTTCCAGCAAGAAAGGAATGCAGTCTTTCCTAGGAAAAATAAATTTTGTTAGGACATTCATTCCTAGTTTTTCAGAGATCGTTCGTCCTTTGCAGAAAATGATTAAAAAAGATGCTGTGTTTAATTGGGGACAAACTGAAAAAGAATCCTTTCAGAAAATTTTAGAAGCTATTTCAGAGGGTCCTAGTCTTCTAAGCCCAGATTTCAATAAGGATTTTATATTATATACCTTTGCTTCTGATATTGCATATGCAGCAGTTTTAACCAAATTAAATCAACAAAATAATGAAGTCCCAATTTCTTTTATGAGTTTGAATTTCAAAGGTGCTGAACTCAATTATCATGAAGTTGATAAACAAGCCTTTGCTGTTTTTAAAGCTGTAAAACATTTTCATCCTTACTTGCTAAAATCTAAAACGAAAATAATTGTTCCTTATTCTTCAATCAGAAATCTGTTAGTTCAGAAAGATTTAGGAGAAATGAGAGCACCTTGGATGACAGCTCTTCAAGAATACGACCTAGAAATCAAACCTTCAACGATAATCAAAGGTCAAGGGATGTGTAAATTAGCCGCTGAAGCTGCTCATTTGCCTGATGATAAAGCTGAAACTATTATTGATGAAGCTTTACTTATCAGAGAGATTTATTTTTATCCCCCCCCTCAAGATTCCTGGTACACAGACATATGGTTACTTTTGGAAACAGGGACTGCCCCTGATTACTTAGAACCAAAGAAGAAAAGAGCATTGATATTGAATTCTACTCCATACTTATTAATCGATAATATCCTCTTTAGGAAAAATTCAGATGGAGTTTACCTTCGATGTTTAGATAAAGATGAAACCGAAACAATTCTGAAAGAATTGCATTCTGGACCAGCAGGCGGTCATTTTGGTGGGGAGACCACTGCCCACAAAATTATCAGGGCTGGTTATTATTGGCCTACCTTGTTTCGATATTCTTATACCTTCGTCAGAAAGTGTCAAGAGTGTCAACTTGCTGCAGGAAGGGTGAAAAAATCTACTTTTCCTTTACAACCTGTTTCAACTGAAAGACCTTTTCAGCAATGGGGTATCGATATAGTAGGTCCAATAAATCCTCCCTCATCAATGCAACACAAATACATAATAACTGCAACTGATTATTTCACTCGTTGGGATGAAGCTGCACCGTTAAAAGTTGTGAATACCAATCAGGTTATACTATTTTTGGAATTCTTTATCATAACAAGATTTGGTATTCCTGATTCTCTCGTTTTCGATAACGTGTCATATTTTTCATCAATTGAATTAACTCAGTTTGCATTAGAAAAAGGAATAAGAATCAGATATTCAGCTAATTACCATCCTCATGGGAATGGCTTAGCTGAATCAACAAATAAAAATTTATTAAAAATTCTTAAAAGAACAGTTTCAGTTCACCATCGGAACTGGCATACTGAATTGGTCAATGCTCTTTGGGCAGACAGAGTAACTCCAAAAGCTGCGATAGGTAACTCACCATTTTTATTAGTGTATGGAACTGAAGCTATTCTTCCACCAAATTTGTTCTTACCTTCGTTTTAGTTAGCTCAGTCTGTCCAGGAAGAAGAATGCCCAGCAATGGAAAAAAGAATTAATGCATTGTTAAAATTGGAAGAAGACAGAGAAAAGTCAAAACAACACTTTAACAAACATCAACAGATTGTAAAGTCATGGTTTGACCAATCATTTAGTTCTAATTGAGAATTTCAAGTAGGAGACTTGGTCTTAAAATGGGATAAAGCTCACGAAGATAAGGGAGATCATACAAAATTTCAGAAACTGTGGTTAGGTCCTTTTGTTATTTATGAAAAAATAGGTCCAAGTACCTTTCAACTGCAAACACTTGAAGGACAGTCCGAGACATTCCCTATGAATGGACTGATTCTTAAAAAATATTTCTGTTGATATTTTTCTGTCTAAAATGTACATACCTACTTGCTGTTTGTGAATAAATTTGTTTTTTTTTATATAAACTAGCAGACTCGTAAATCAATTAATATTTGCCAAAATCATATATATTACATTGATTAAAATTTGTGTATATAACCAGTCATTTGTAAATAACAGCTATGACTAATGTAAATAAATAAAGATCAGTTTACTCATCAGACTTAAAAATTATGATATTAGACTGGAATCTTTTAAAATTTGTTCAGTTTGATCAAAATTTCTTGAATCTGTAAAAATCTTCATTGTTTCTATTTATAAATGTTTCTCAGATTTTCTTCATCTTGTTCTTTTTAGAAATGGGGATAGCTTATTAAATGTTTTTTTTAAAGCTTGTACTTTTGAAAAACTTTTATAGATCTTTATCATCAGTCTTAGAAAAGTTTTTATTATCTGAGAACTGTCTAGCATTTGTTCCAATGACTTAAAAATTAAAGTAAGAGACAGAAGGTCTCAGTAATGAGCCGGTCCGATCAGAATCACAAATATCACTGGTATGACATTATTAGGAAACTAGTAATGGCTTTCGGTTTAAAACCGAAAGATAAGGGGCCTCATCAAGAGCCCACTGATTCATTTTCTAGTGATATTAATGACTGACATTACCATTTGGTCACCATGCTAGGTAATGATCTCTTATTTTATGAAAATTAAAAGATCAAAAATGAAATTGCAATAAAAGCATAACTTTTGACTGAAGAATAGGAGGTCTCAGTAATGAGCCGGCCTAATCATGATTATCAGTGTTGTCTGGAATAACTTCATTTCTGATCACCAGGGTGATGGATTTTGATTTAAAAATTAAAGGACAAGAGGTCTCATCGCGAGCCGGCTTGCTTATTTCAGACAACTCTCGTGAATGATACTATCACATTGGGATACCAAACCCAGATAGTAGTCTTCAGGCAGAATTATTGTTTTAAAAAAGAAAAGAAAAAAGCAAAAGCAAGAAAAAAGAAAATATTATGCTATGGAACATATTTTAGAAAGTTTTCAGTGGAAAAGCACTCTTTGCTGATGGTACAGGTCATCTTTACTAAGAAGTACTTTCTTTGGCTAAGATATTTGTAAGTTATCCCTAATTAAATTTCTGTTTTAAAAGATGGAATATTTCTGAGTTATATTTATGAATATGAGAAAATGGTTTAATATGGATAAAGGATTTTTTATTACTTTCAACAGGTTTTGAGATTTCATTTTGATCATCTTGTTTTAAGCAGAGATAACTGGTTCACCCAGGTCATCGCCATTTGTTGGCAGCCAGCAACAACCTCTTCATCTTATTAAGAAATGAAGAGAGATCAGCTCTCCATGTGATTTATCAATAGAAAATTATGAAAGAGCACCTTCAGAACCATTGATTCTGAAGGTACTCTCAATCAAAACAAAGCTATATAATGATTCTAGAGCTGAAAGAAATTCACTTATAAACTTGACCTTTAAAAATTGTTAGCAGTCTCATAAATTTTTATGCTTTTATAAAAATCATTAAAAGAAATTTATGTTTAGGAGTTTGAAATAAAGGTCGAGAGAAATTCAATAAAACACATTTTATGTTGAGTAGGGTATTATTGGTCCTAAGCCATGAAACTAAGGGTCATTTTCAAATGTTTTATCATATGTAATACCATACTACGACATTTTGTAAATAATATAGTTAATAGGTAAATAATGTTTGTATAGAAAATTCTTACTTATGATAGTTTATCATTGAGATATGTATCAATAGGATATTTGGTAGATTTTAAACTTAGTCTTGTACATACATAGCATAGATATTAATCTAGCTATTTTATCAAAGCATTGTTAATATGAAAGTGCGATTTTATTACACTGCATACCATGATGTAGCATGATTAAAAAAGAGATGACTGTTAGGATTAGCTAGCCATGCAGTAAGCCAATTGTCAAGTTAATAAATGATTATTCATTAGGATTAATGAGCTTGTATGAAAACGTGGCTTACACCTCTTAAAAGATCGACAGTTGTATGCATATGGAAATATCGTATTGACAGTGTTAAATGCTAAATGTCATTTCGACTTACGTCGTTGTACCTGTTAATTATGAACCACTGTCAATAATCAATGGTTGAAATGATGATTCTATCAGTCACCGTATTTCTAGTTCACCAAGTTAGTGGTTATTACTACCAGTCATGGTTAAGCATAGATAAATTGGCATGAATCATGGAATGTTGTGATGGTTGCAGCGCTTATCACTGCTTAAAAATCCTGCTAAAATGGCAGGTTCAGAGATTGTATCTCCGATTAGATATGAAGCATGCGAAAATAATCCATCATGTCGTGTGTTTGGATACCTATCCCTTCTGTGTTCACTTCTCCATTTGTTTTGGGTTGAAGACAGGAGAGTGCCGAAGAAACCATGTCTCCTCTGAATCGGTTTGAGATTTCGGGGTCTGAACTTATAGACGCTAACCAGGAAGTTGCCAAGAAATTCGAGAAAATGGGATGGGCAAATTTCTTTAGGTGTTTTGATGGCCACCATGTGGAGATCACTAAGATGTTCGCCATGAATTTTGAAGATGACAGAGTGCAAATTGGGGGTTTCGAGTTTGTTATCAACGAAGATAAGATTGCCGAAGCCACTAAGCTCCCACATGTTGGGGAACACTGGTTTAAGGGTACTATGGTCAATAAGAAGAAATGCTTGGCTCTATTAATGCCATTACCAGATAATGCGAAGCTGAGGATAGGCGTCCCTGTGAAATTTCTGAAGCCCGAATGGAGAATTTACTATGAAATCTTGGTAAGGTATGTGTCCTGTTGTGGACGATACTCCCATTTACACCTATATCATTTATGATTACTGTTAGCAGTAAAGGGTTGCAAACTTAATTTGCCCTTCTATCTATGGCAAAGTATTAAGAAGATGTCACAGTCTGTTAAGAATTTCAATAACCCTGACAGTAGTCTTTGTCACCATGGATTGATAAAAATATTATTACAATTCCAATTATTTGCTAAGGGTGTGTCTTGCGATAAGTTTCTAGGTGATTGTCAATTAGGACCAACGTAGTATTGGCCTAATCCATCTCCACGAGCTCATAGGAAATGAAAGGTATTAAATCCTGGAGTCAATAGTTCAGAGGTCAAGGAATCCGAGGTCGTAAAAATGCCCATAAATAATGAGATTAATGAAAATGATGACAGGGATGCAATTCCTTGCAATTCGAGGGAAATCTTAGATAAACCCTTACCCGGTGAGAATGATAGCAACCCTGCAAACATAAAAGAAGGATCATCCAAAGGTGAAAATGATAATAATGATGAAGCAAATAAACCTAATGAATGCAACAAAGAATCTATGCATAAATTAGATCATTTGGCTCAGATCTGTTGTGACAAGGAAGGACTTGGTTTTGAAAACCTATCGTTTTCACGAAGAGTCACAAGGAGCATGCATAGTATTCATTCGATTTCAGGATATAAGGCTGATCAACAGACTTCCAAATCTACAGCTACTAAACCTATAGTTGTAGATATTGAGGACGATGTCCCGTCATCTATCCCTAACACAATGGATGTAGGGAATTCTGATATCGCGCAGGGAAGTGATGCACAGTCAGTTGAGGCCAAAGGCAATCAACCAGAAGCAAACATAAATGTTGAAGATCTTGAACTATCATACAGTCAACATTGTGACAGTCCTCATTCTCCTCAGGAAACCAAAGAGGATGAAACTCTGCAACAGGTATTAGGTAATGTATACCAAAGTAAAATCACAGAGTTTAAAGGGAAGCTGAAACAGTGTCTATCCAGCACAACCTTGCTGGAAGAAGAAAACAAAACCTTTAGAAACGAGTTTCTAGAATGGATTGATAGGTGGAAAAAGGTGAACGCTAAGAAGAATCAATATAAGAAATCCAAGAAATCAATCCTAAGTACTAATCAGCTGCTGCTTGATCGAATTGAAAAGCAGAACACCAAAATTGTCAGGTTAAAAGCCAAGCTAGTAGAAGCTCGAAGAATAGTGTCTCTTCATAATAGAATTTAATGTTTTCTTCATTTCCTATGTCACTGCCAAAACAGGTAATGATCGTTCTAGTTTCGCATGCCTGTAAAATCGGAGATTTAACAGGCATGCATTTAAATTTTTTTAATTATTTCTGTTATCTGTGTATTAAATTGATTTTAATAAGATGTTTCGTTTGAATTCAATACAGGAGGATTTATCATCACCTTTTTCCAGAAATTCAGGACATGGTTATACGTTGACATGGAGATGTGGCTGTTTAGCTGCGAGCTGGAATTTTATCAATGGTCAAGAACTTTCTAGGATGCCTCGACTCAGGCCAGTCAATTTCTGTTTATAGTAGTAGGAGTAATTAGATGCCTTTTTGGTTAAATAATCCCTATAATGTTGCATGCAACATTTATGAGGGAAAACTGAATCTTAATAGTATATAAGGGAGTATTCTTGATGAAATCAGGGGGATGAAGTGTGTGAAGAAAACTCTCTTTGGAATATATTTTATTACTGGTAATATATCATACTTAAAGTTGAAGCTTTGATGTGGATTTTGCTAGACATCTGCAGACAGATACTGTGACTGGTATTTTGTTTTGTTTTGGATCATATATATATAAATATATTTCAACTTGTTAACTTTTGTTTATATATTAATCCTGTGTGCTGTGACACACTGATGTTTAATTATCTCTTTTCGCTTCATCAACTCAAGCTAGTGTTTTGAATAAATATTTCATTATGGTGTTGTTTATTAGTATGTTTACTATAAACATAAGTTTTAATGATATCCTTTTTTGTTTATTTAAAATTTCATTCGTATGTTGACGATGAATTTTAAATACACATTATCTTAAATTCAAATAACTATCTTGAAAATTGATTATTAATTAATTTTAGACAGTTGAAATTGATCATGTGTTTACAGGTTAAATTTCAATTCTGTTATCATGTAGTAGTTTGACTTTTAGTTATGATTTGAAAGGTTTGTTTAGATTATATTTCAGTCAATCTGTTCATCATTATTGATTAATAATTAATATAATATTCAATTTGATCTCAGCTGAGATAGGGTTTAATAGGATAGGTAGAATAATTTAGTTTTAGTTTTATATTTTTTTTAAAGTTTAATTAGCAATTGTTAAATCATTTTATATATTTTACTTAAGTTTTCATATTTAGAAAACTTCCCAAAAATTGAAGTATTTCCTTAAGAAAGCAACCTTAGGATATTTAGATATATATATAGATAAAGTAAACATTATAGTAGGTTAGATTTTGCTGGTTTTAAATTCTCTTTAAGAGACAAACTAGCTGGTAGCAGGACCAAAACCTGCAAGGTTTTGTTAAACCAAACATACCGGACGCTACTTTAAGCTGATTGTGTGGAAAAAACCTCCTTATTGGCCTGGATTCAGAAAATTGGGCCAACAAATGGCGCTAGAAGGAGGACCTGTCAATGAGTAATGGCAGGTGAAACAAATGAAGCATTTCCAACCAGTCAACAACCTCCAGAAGTCAGTAGATCACCTTTTATAGGAACTTTTAGAAATATCCTTGAACGTGATCCTGTCACTTCCCCCTTTACTCCTGTACAAAGTGCTCAAACTCTAGAAGAATCTAGACATATCCTCACTAGAGCTTACGCCAATCAGTTAGGTATTTCTCCAATAGATTATGGTCTTCCTAGACAACAGCGACACAATCCACAATTGACCGTAGTTAAGCAAGATTTGGAGATAACTGATAATACTCCTCAACACCAGTTTGAAAGAAATCAGAGACAGATTACACAAACTAATACTGCTAGGAGGCTAATCATACGAAGTGGTTCTGATCAGCCACCTTCTCCTCCTGAGTCACCACCTCATAGTCCAAGACCTTCCAATTCAGGAAGTTCTTCTAGCTCTCAAGGAAGTCCAATGGCAGGAAATGTAGTAGGAGGAGGTAATCCTCCACCTAATCCACCTAATCCAAAGCTCCCTTGGCTAAGGGCAGCTGCTGTAGCAGTTACTGGAATATAACACCCATTACCGAAACACTCAGATAAACTTCTTTCTAAATTCAACCCAGATGACAAAGAACCTGAAATTTTCTCTCAGCTGAGATAGGGTTTAATAGGATAGGTAGAATAATTTAGTTTTAATTTTATATTTTTTTTAAAGTTTAATTAGCAATTGTTAAATCATTTTATATATTTTACTTAAGTTTTCATATTTAGAAAAATTCCCAAAAATTGAAGTCTTTCCTTAAGAAAGCAACCTTAGGATATTTAGATATATATATAGATAAAGTAAACATTAGAGTAGGTTAGATTTTGCTGGTTTTAAATTCTCTTTAAGAGACAAACTAGCTGATAGCAGGACCACAACCTGCGAGGTTTTGTTAAACCAAACATACCAGACGCTGCTTTAAGCTGATTGTGTGGAAAAAACCTCCTTATTGGCCTGGATTCAGAAAATCGGGCCAACAAGTCCCTACTTCCAAACTAGAATCTAGGAAGATGACTGGAAACTCACTTGACACTTAGAAAGGAAAGAACCTTGCGCTATGCCATGCAATCTTTCCTCCTTCAGAGAGATGCAATAGAATCCTTGTAAGATGCTATATGGAAAGGGATCAGTCTCACTACATCCAGAAGAATGGATATGATCATACACCTCTTCATCTAGCAAGAGACAAAGGTTCAATTCCTCCTTCCTTCCATCATCATTTTTTGGAGAATAAGGAGAAGTCTACATGCCAGGCCCCATAATACCTATTGACAACACACCATGCATGCTGCTTCACTACCTCATAGAGATGAAGATTGCAGCAACATATTTTCAAGTTTTTCAAACTTGATACCTAATTCTACCTGCTTAGAAAGAAGGGGGGATTTTTTCCCATATGTATTTTTCCCCAGCTCCTTGTATTAAGCAATTACTTTATTTTACTTGATGTAATGGGTGACCTATGGTCTTAGTTACCAGGGCCCACTGATTGTCCAAGTCAGCATTCAAGGGGGGTATTATGATTATTAATCCTCCCTTGTCCAATTTGGTCATATGTCTAAATCAGGAGTCATGTCTAAATCGGGAGTCCATCTAGTCTATTTTTAGTCACTAGCACCATTGGGTCCACTTGGCCTAATTGGGGCACATGTTTCAGTTACTAAAGTGCGGGGAACACTAATTGAGACCTACTGCCACTAATTGTACTTGCATGCATTAGTTTAGGATCCTCCTAGACCAATCCCTACAATTTAGGAGCCACTGGGAGTGTCAAAACCAACCAAGGTAAGTTCAGTTGAGCTGGTGACTAGTCAAGCTAAGTTAGGAGTCAGTTACATTCAGTTCTAGTCCTCTGCATTCAGTTAGCACTAGATTTGAATGGATACATGTAGGAGGGGCACATTTCTCAGCTACCACAGTCAGTTAGCATTAGTCAACATTGAATGTAACACTTGAGTTGTGTTTTAGAACTCTGATGAACTCTGGTTATGGTTTAGACAAGGTTAGTTAACCATTGAGTCCTTCTATAATGATTTAGACAAGGTCTTAGTTACCTACATTCAAGTAGAGTGTAATCAATTCAAATTTCCTCATGTGGATTCGAATTGCAAGTGGATATTTAAGCCATTTTACTTCATTGTAATTACTATCTAATTACTCTTTGATTAATGAAAAGGATTCACAGCTGCAAGCCATTTTTTCATTGTTTCATTCTTTAATAACTGAGTAAATTGTGTGATCTATCCTGTGAGTTGTGTGTTTGTCCATAGATCTATGTGCTTAATTTAATAACATTACACCATATAGTGTGACACATTACCCCTTATATTGTGGTGCATTAACATATTATTTATGTAGGCTTAGGTCTAATAGTGGTTTTATTATTTGTTATTGTACACCATTATCTCCTATATATAGGAAGGAGATATCCCATTTGAATAATCATATCATCTTGTATTGTCTTTTACATTGTGTAAGGAGGTTCCTCCCTCGAAGAGGATTGATACGTATCTCTATTATTCATCAGTTAGGTGTCGATTACTCTCTTATTGTCTATTTCTGCTCTTTTTATGCTATATCTGAGATTTGGTTGCATAACACATCTGGAGTTAGACTAGTGAGCTATAGCAGTGATTTAGACACATTGAGTTAGCTAATCAATCAGTTAGAAATGATTGATTAAAATCCCATATTTAGCATTTGAATTCTAATGATTGTATAATCATTGTATTATTGATTAATAAATGAATATTAATGTTTTGATTAATTGATCAATTCTTGTCTATTTTATCTGAAATTTGTGGCACGAATTTATTGTTTAGTGTACAATTTCTTTGATTATTCCATTGCATAATTTCCCTTCTCAATTTCTTTCATTTTCTTAAAGATCAATGGTTCACAAATTTAACACCTTTGTCTAGGAAAATCTTGGTATAGTGAAGAAAAATATTCTAGTTGAAGGGGAAGTATTGATGTGCCTTCACATGTGACAACATATAAATTTCCCACTAGTTAGTCATGGTATATGGCTTAGACATCTAGGTCTTGTGATACCTTGTGGAGAGAATTCACATGAGCATAGACATTGGAAAAGTTTCAAAGACTATTGATACTGTCACACCTCGTCCCCTCATCCTTTTGACGGAGAGGACACAACCAACATTGCTGTTCTTCATCAATCTGGGAAATCTATCCCCATGAACACAATAATTTAAAAATGCATTGAACATAAAATACATACACATATGCATTAATATACATCAATTCGTCATGTTCATAAGATTTCATAAAACAATATATTGTAGAGGTTAAACACAAGAAAATACTTATTTTGAGAAGAAGCTTCCCTGCAAATAGCTAGGTCGCTGCAATGTTTCACCCAACCATAGGCCAGTGTGCTCCTCAATATCTCAGCACCACTATCACTCTTGAGTTGGGCATGATTTCTGCAAGGAACTGGGGAACACAGACTTACACACAGCAAGAGCAGACACCCATATTTAAGCCAATAATCACATCCAAACATAGTACACCCACTAACATATGGGTTCCTTGGGCTTACTCATCCAAGACAACACAAGGATGCACTTCACAGCAAAAGACAAGTTCTGTGTATGGAAAACAACGTCCTGGGAACCAAAATAAAAAATGGAAAATGGGGAAAAATCACCCAAGTGATCAATCATTTTAGAAAATATTTAATGGCTTCACAGAGGAAAAAATGAACTCTATTCACACCCAAATCATGGGCCTACCTTCCTAGCCACTGGGCATAACAAAAAAAAAATGGTTTTGTAACAAAAAATAGACAGGTAAAATGGGGAAAAACACCCTGTGAGAGAAACATGATTTCACAAAAATGTTTCTAGGCATTGTAGGTGCTAAAACGACCTCCATACACATCCAAATCGTGGATATCCTTTTCCCATTCACCACATAATACCAAAAATAAAATTCTGGGTATGGGAAAATGAGGAAATGACAAAAAATATGGAGGCAAATGCACAACAATATCCAGTTGCATGAGGAAGACAAAACGCTTCAAAAAAAACCCCAAATCATGAATCCTTGCTACACATTCACTCAGCAAGACCAAAACAAATTTCTAGCCATGAAAAAATGGAGAAAACAACCAATACTTGAATGAAAATGCACAAGAGCTCTAAAATGCATGATGGAGAAAAACAAATGGATGAACAATTGGATGGGCATGCATTTCTAAGCATTTACTTTCCCAAGAATTCAAAAAAAATGTTTTGGAAAAATGAGTGGCTTCCCGAATTTGAATTTGACTCCCATACTCTTCCATCCCCATGCATTAGTTTCCTCAACCAATTTCTGGAAGAAGTAAATGATTGCCACAAAAAGAAAAAATGGGTGGTTGACAGCTTTATGGGTTTACCCTTTGGCATTTGGATTTTCCCCATTGGATCAAGGGTTTGGATACCCCCCTATTCCTTGTGAAATGATGCCCCCATATCTTTAACGTTTATAGTCCCATAGCTAGCTATGGTTTTATAATAATTTGTAGATTTACATGATATATCAAAATATATCTACCATGCTTGACTTAGCACTATCACCATAGGTATAAACCTTGATCACCTATCCAGAAAAAATCATCAATGGTAGGGACTTGGCCTTGACCTCCATGCCATGATCTCAATATGAAGGGGTAAAAAACTAGGGTATTAGAATCCCATCCCCTTACCACAACAGTGTCCCCAGTGATTAACAAAATTAAACAAAATGCTACACTGGCACCACCCTTAGTGTTTTGCAAAATTTTAAAAAAATGGATGTGCCAATCGCATGGAACCCTCCAGCTCCCGTGTAGCCTCATCGGGGTTGTGGTGATCCTTCTTCATTTTCACTTGTCCAATGGTGCGATCTGGAACTCATTCTTGGTCCCACTACACGATTGTCTTCTGTATGGACTCCTCCAAGTCCTTGATTACGTGCATCCATACACACCATCGAATCTCTTTCCGGTTTTGGAGAATCCTCCTCCACTACTTGGAATATCTCTAATTCCTTTGGTAGCCAACAATACCTATGCTCAATTCCCAAGCAATGAGTCAATTCCCATGTCAGATTCACAAGTTTTTTTTTTCAAAAATCATGGTTGAATCACGTGCACATGTATATTGACATAAAATCAACAAGAAGTTGCAAAGTAAACCAAATACTTATCTACATAAGTATCTTCTTTTGGTTCCACAAGTATCCAACATGGAACCCACAAAACTTGCCCCATCCCACATAAGGGTGTGCAATAAAAGGTATCCAAGCTTCCACAAGCCTTAGATTACTTGAATTAGCTTTCAACCAAGATCTGGTAGCTCTGCTTCACAGCCTAACACTTCCTCTAGGTTCCCACCAAGCTCGGTGCTTCCTTTCCGGACACCACAACAAATTAATCCACATATCAGATTCATTCCAAAAAGATGCAATCTATAACAAGATTTTGAAACCATGGCTACAACACACTCATGTGTATCAACAACAAGAAAATTTTGCTAAGAAAACCAAATACTTATCTATATAGCATCTCTCAACTGAGATTGGGTAGCTCTGCTCTGGAGCCTAACACTTCTTTGGGTGCTCAATGCAAGCTCTGGCTTAGGATCCTAGCACCTCCTCCAAGTGCTCACTAAGCTCAAGCGCTTCCTTTCCAGACACCATAATGACCTAATTCACATGTTAGACTCATTCTTTTAGGATTCATTCCTTTACAAGATTTTTCAAAATCATAGCTGAATCATTATGCACATGTGCATTTATATAAAATCAACAAGGATTTTCCAAGTAATCAAATACTTGTATGTGGAGAATCTCTCAACCAACATCTAGTCAGCCCCACTTCAGAGCTTAACACCTCCTTGGGTGCTTAATGATAGCTTTGGCTTAAGGGCCTAGCATCTCCTCCAAGTTTTTACCAATGCTTAGGTGCTTACTTTCCAGACATCATAATACCTAGGGGTTATTCTCTTCACGGATCCCTCAGTCTTGTGACAGTCCCCTTACGGTGTGAATGTGTGTAGAAATAAGTCTAACCGGATGTCTTACACCTTGGGTGCCCCAAGTGATGCATACCAGTTCCTAGCTGGAAGGGGGGGTGAAGCTATGTACCCAAGTACATCCTTCTAGAGGATCCATCTTTCTCAAACACATCCTCCCAAGAAGCTACGTACTCCAAGGGCAGACCACCATCATCTCACTTGCATTACATACTAGCATGCAGGTCATATAAGATGCCATCATAAAAATTTCAGTCATAGATTTTCAAATCTATTTCATGCATGGATAAATTTCCAATTATCAAATGATCAATAACATTGATAGTCAAATCAAAATTTGAATTCACAATTCTACTTTCCAAAGAAAATCATATTTTTTTTCAACCATGAGGTCATCCTCATATTGTTTGTCTTTTGCAAGTGGGGAGTACTCATCCCTAACTTACACATGCTTCCAAAAACCTGGACATTCAAATACAACATATCATCTTGAAACCATTTTAGATCATCCAAATAGTTAATAATATTCAATTAACAATCAACGACAAAATTTAAAATCTAAAATTCAAAATCTATTATGTTTAGAAGTTAGATTTCAGTCATGAGATCCTTCTCATAACAAATGGTAGTTTCCTGCCTTGGCTTCAGTGGGTACAACCAGACTGCTTTGCTAAGGTCATTCTACCTGTAGTGTTTAGGAAGGGCCATTTCCTTATAAAACTGCAAGTTCACATGCAGGATTACTCAGCCTATACATAGGTTCAACTTTACATGTAGAATATCCTTTGGTGAACCTCCTACAATAACCCGCAAGTTCCATAAAAGATCTTACATCTATTAAATTTCTTGGAGCAGGCCAACTCCTTATGGCCTCAATCTTTTTAGGGTCTATAGATATTACTTTATCTGAGATAGTTTGACCCATATAATGAATTCTATCTTCATAGAAGTCATAGTTTCTCAACTTTGCGTACAACTGATGCTTCCTGAGTAATTTCAAAATAAGCCTCAACTGTTCCACATGTTCTTCCTCATCCTTTGAATAAGTAAGAAGGTCATCAAGGAAAACAAGAACAAACTTGCCCAAGTTCCTACTAAAAGCATTATTCATGAGAAACATGAAGGTAGCTGGTGCATTTGTGAAAACAAATGGCCCCACTACAAACTCATAAGATCCATACCTTGCTATGAAGGTTGTCTTATGAACATCTTCATCCTTGATCCTTACCTGCTGGTAACCAGACCTTAATTCAATCTTGGAAAACACCTTTGCTCCTCTCATTCGATCAAAGAGGTCATAGTTGGAGCAACCCACCAACAAATCCTTGTCAACAGGGGTTCCCACTCTGTTGACTCCCAACCAATACGATCTCCTTGAGCACCAGCCGAGATAGTTTTGACCCCACCCAACAACACCTGTAGAGCGGATGAAGTATCACCCAAGATGTCGAGGGAGAGATGTTGAAACCAAGTTTTTGACAGTAGGAAGAGAGAGTATGGAATCAATGAATAAACTTCATAATCAATAGATACTTCAGAGACAGTTTTATCAGAATCAAATCATCCATCACAGATCTATTGGCATAACTAGTAGATTGCTAATAGATCACATTACTTCATTCATCGTAGCTATAAAATTCCTTCATATAATAGACACAGTAAACATCCATCATTATCATTACAGAGCATAGAGACAGAAAAGATACAAGAAAAAAGATCACTTTAGGGAAACATTCATCATGTCATATTACTTCTCGCAATAGATCCCATAGAGTACTTCTCCACAGTAGGAGAATGATCACAACCCAAGATTCAATAGCTAGTTGACACAGACAGAGCCAAAACTGCTCAATACCAAATGAAGCAACAAGGCCATGCCTCAGATGAAAAAATATTGATCGATTGATCTTTCTCATTAATGATGCCCTTTTACAATTGCAATTCTAACTTTATATATAGGCTTGTGCCTTCACATCCAAGGCACACTTATAACTAACTTCTAACAAACTAGCAAACTATATCCACAAAATGTGGTCAATCAGTACAATAATTGCATAAAGAATTCCAAAATGGTTATTCTTTCGCCTATCATGTTGTTGTGGTCCTTCACAGTGGTGTGTGAGCTTGCATAGCCTCCACAGTGCTCCACAACTTACTTACCCAATACCCTTGCCAACAGGCCCCCAACACAGTCTTGTGGATTTTCCTCTATCCACGTCAAGTAGGTAAGGTGTACTCCATCGTCTTGGTCTTGAAGTCCTCGAACTGCTGCAAGATCTCTTGAACCTAGAGCTGAAATCATTCAACTATGTGCTGACAATTTAGCAGGTCCTACTTTAGTGGGTGCTCCTCCCCAGCCTTGCCATCCACCATCTTCCTACCCTCTTGTACCGCCTGCATCGTAGTGACTGCTTTCATGGCCAACTTCCCACAAAGGTCTTGGAATTCATCCAGCTGGGTGTTGTGCTTGTGTTGATGTTCTTGGGCTCGGGTGGCTCACTGATGTAGGTCCTTCAACTCTTAAGAACCCATAATATGAACCATGAGAGGCATTGTTCGCAGCGACATCTTCAACGTCGTCAACTGAGATTCGGCTTCCCGCGCTTGTGTGGTCAACTGTTCCAGTTGGTCATCCTGAATGACACTTTGCCAGAACTATGTCATTTTGTCAATGATCGTCTTCACCTACTGCACCATAGTTTGAAACTAGGTCGCAAAACCCTTGATCGTATACTTCCGTTCGAAAATCTATTCAGTTGGCATGTCAAGGTAAACAAGAGAATTCAACAGATTATTAGTTAACTGGAGCTGGGAAATTACCTCCCCAAGTTGCTTGGATTTGGCAATGGCAATGAGGTCCACCATGCTTTCATAGATGTGTTGATAGGCCTCGTCAGCAACTTTCTCAACCTCACCACAACTAGCAAAGAGCTTTTCTTTCTCGATAATGAGGCGGTCTTGCTCCTTCTTCAACTCGGTGATTTCATCGATGGCTTTACGCTGCAGATCCTCTTGCGTTTTCTTCAATGCGGAAATCTCTCGTGCCTTTTCTTTTGTAAATTTCTCTTTGATCTTTTGTAGCTCTTCAGCTTCCTCCTGTAGCTTCTTACCAGCTCCCTATGACTGCACATAAGCATCACTAAGGTCCTTTTGCCTCTCAACCAACTCCTGTCCAACACCGTGTTGCAGCTGCACTAAAACTTAGTCTAGTAACTTGTTGAGATTGACAGCAATGCTCGGCAACATCTATAGTAGTGAGTTCACTTCTGTACTTCCTGTGTCGATTGCAGTCAGGGGAAATTGAATGTTCCTAGCCTGTGGCTCGGTGCTAATCGTTAGGAAATCCTACATCACAGTATTCTCTGGTGTCGCTTTTGAAACAACAAAAAAATAGAGTCTAGTTTAAGGATTACATGAGGAACCCTTATTCACTAGAGATGCACAGAGCTTGCATTGCAACATCAGATGCATCGATCATAGCCTTGATGAGCCGTTTCAGTTGGTTCTCCATCATTGAGTGGGAGTTGCTGCCTCCATCAAATACCTTGCGTCTTTTAGTACGCAAATCCTCCAACATGCACCAAGCTTCTAGATCAAATTCTGTCGAATAATCTCCATTGGAGTCATGGAGATCTTTCCCTTCTTGGACTGGCTCATCAGGGGCATCTGCTGGTGGCCCTATAGAGATCTCCTCTGTGCTCATAGGTTCGTGCGAGTTAGCTGGCCAATCTTGAACAAAGGGCTCCAATTATGGATCCGCTATTTTGTACACCATAGGAATCCATTGTTTGATGGGATCCCTTCATGGTTAGATAAAAATGGAATCAGTCTTTATAGAAAACAGAATCATCCTTTGATATTTGGATGCAGTGGCATTTCCATAATCGGGGAACCTTGATGGTTGCGGCCTGCAGTGCTTCCAAATAGACCCAAAAATGGAACACATAGTCCTTCTATCGACTGGGTAATTAGAGGAATTTTGAGGTCTAAAATGGGCCTCCTAAGGAAAATAATAAAATAATAGTTAAAATAATAAATAATAGTTAAAATAATAAAAAATATTTATTAATTTTGGAGGAAAAAAGAAAAAAACTACTTTTTGTGTTCGTATTTTTGACATATATCCCTGCTGTTTTACTCAAATTTTGATTGGGAAAGCTATTTGGATGTGGAATTTGATTCTGCATACAACGAGTACCCACACTGCATACTTTTGATGGACCCCGCTACCCCAAAAATAAGAAATACCTTAGAAAACATGATGACAATGTCATCATCACATTTTCTCAGGTATTTCTTATTTTTGGGGTAGCCGGGTCTGTCAAAAGTATGCCCTGTGGGTGCTCGTTGTATGCAGAATCAAATTCCATGTCCATCGATCCCTCCCAATCGAAATTGGAGTAAAAACACAGGGAGATATGTCGAAAATACGAACAAAAAAAGTAGTAGTTTTTTTTATGACAAATATGTCAATTCAACCATTATGGTTGACTCATTTTATTGGCATTCTAGGTTCGTGAATCCCAACTGATAAGAACTTATTGTTGGCTCATTTTCTTATAAGGCCCATTTTAGACCCCAAATTTCCTCTAATGTCTGCGACCCACCATAAGTTCTGATACCGTGCTCCTTTGCACACCTTTTCTGCAGCGACTGAAATCGGTTGATAGTCCTCTGGATCCATCCATGCAACTAAGGAAACAGAAATTAAAAACCATCTATAGGAAAAACCGCATTTTCAGGCCTCAGTGGCGACAGTATCTTCCAAAAGCTGGTTTAACAGAAACATGGACCAGTTCATCTACACCCCTTCAACGCATTTTTGTGCACATGCAACCACACCCGAATTCCATTGGAAAGGCCAATATTTTAGATGATCTTGCTAGGCAAAAATGCGCGCCCCAATACGCATTGATTTCTCAAAAATACTGTTAATGTGATAGGAACAACCATCGCGTTGTAATCCAAATCTCTCCTTCAAATGCTGGGAAATATTTTTGTCACTATCCCACCCTCTAAAATACTACGTCGAATCTTCGTCGGCCTTTGGTAACCCCGTATTTTCGGTAATCAGGTCAACCATGAACAGAATAGGGTTGTTCAACCAGAGTGTCCCACCATGAAATCATGCCAATAGCTATTTTACGCATGCATTTTCTTCATTCAATCTCCGAAAATGAGCCATGTTAATGAACCCCAACAACCGAGATCTATCCAAGCCCTGTGCCCATGGGTGAGGAATCCGTAGAATAGGTGCACCAGGTATCATAGGTACTGATTGATAAACTTTTTCCACTACATCCTTTAGTAGTAGAAAATCATGGTCTTCATACTTCATATTGACCAAGGAATGTATGATGTCCACCAGGAAAATCATCCCTTCTAGTAACGGCTGCAACTTCAGGGGATACCTCTGATTCTTAGTGAGATTCCTTGCCTTTGCCCTCGGCCACGTTGGAGCAACATATCTAGGGATATCCTTGATAGAGACACCCCTGGAAGCTGTAGACTCGACAACTCCTGAGCTTGATGGTCTGGTCTATGTTGTGTCTTCCCCTTGTGCCCTAGTAGTTGTGCGTGTGTATCTCTTTTGCGGCGGTGTGGAATTGGGATTCTTGGCCTTCCGCTTCACTCTAGGGATCGAAGAGGACCCAATTGGCATGCTCATGAATTACTCTTCAATCCATGTGGTTCAGATAGGGGATTCCTGCTGGCTCAAAATCTCAACTATGTCGGGAGAGCGCAACATGTCGCACTCTGCAATCCTCACAATGCAAATGAAAGTTCACTCCTTTCCTATCACACTCACTTCTACTCTTGCACTAAGTGCAGCACTTCACTCAACTCAACTAAAAAATACCTTGCGCCTGAATCCTGCACATTCTTATACCCACTTTCCAGATCCAACTCATCATTTCCAAATCCACTATGTCCATCATGACCAAATCTAGCATTAATAACCCAAAATCCGTCGGCAATCCCATCTTACGAACGATCAGATCACTCATAAATGCATGTTGCTTCATCAAGCACCGCCAGCTAACTGTATTAACAGTTTGTATTTATTATTGATTTGGCAACCTCACAGTCTTATGGCTATTGCCGATGGTCTCCCTCGCAACACTACTGAGTGTTATCCTTGTGCATCTTTTTCCTCTGTACATGCCTCATTGCCATTGACCTAAATTTGTTTTCATCACTTGTGTAGTGCCTCAAGCATTGCATGGCTCAAGCCCCATTCTATAGGGCTTCAAGTGGCTACCATTTGCAAGTTTTGGCAGTACCACACCATCTATTTGTTGTAATTGAACTGCGCCTCCAGAAGTAATTGAATGAACAAGATATTGACCTAACCAGTGCATCTGTAAATTACCTGGATGCTTCATGAACTTGTTGTCATATAAAAACACCAAATCTCCTTGTGTAAACTTCTTGTTCTTAATGTGGTGATCATGCCACGCCTTCTGTCCATCCTTCTCAACACACTAGTGGAAGCTTGCAACAAATATGTCCTCTTCTAGATGGACCAACTGTGTGATGCGCTCCTCTAATGCTTTTGCATTGTCCATGCCTGTCACAGTAACAAGCCACAGACTAGGAACAATATATTCCATAGGGATGACTGCCTCTTACCCATATACCAATTTGAATGGTGTCTGTCATGTTAACCTTTTACAAGTGGTGCGATATGCCCATAGTACTGCTGGAATTTTCAAATCCCAATCATCATGATTAGTATTGCATAACTTTGTTTGTGCGGTTTCCAATATTTTGTTGAAGGCCTTGATAGTTCAATTGGCCTGCAGATGGTAGGGTGTGCTTTTTTGATGTTGCACCTATAAATCATTGGTTAGGGCTCTCATAGTTTGATTGAGAAAGTGACTTCCCTGGTCACTGATCAATATCCTGGGACATCAAAACCTTGTCACAATATTCTTGAATATGAACTTGGCTTTTGTTGTAGCAGTGAAATCCATGACTAGTGCACAACACCATAACCCAGTGCACAACACCTTACGCACCGTAGCTCTACCTCCATAGTGGCCTCCCGTGATTCCTGCATGTGCTTCTACTAGAATAGGTCCTTGTTCATGTGGTAAGATGCACCGTCGCAAGATTTCATCTGGTCCAAGTTTGTATAATTTCCCCACAATCAGCTAGAAGTATGAAGCTTTTACTACCAACTAATTCTTCTAATTGGTTGACAGGTCCTCTAAAGCCACTCTAGTTTCCAAGAACTAAATGATTGGAGCATAATGGTCATCTGCAATCTCTACCTGGAACAGTTATGCATCAAGGAATCCATCATCAATATTGGTAGGATCTTCTCCTATCTCAATGTGAGACAGATGATCAGGGCTAGCATTCAACTGTCCTAGCTTCACAATTATCTCAAATTAAAATTCCTCAAAAAGTAGCAGCCATCGACAGATATTCCCCCCCAACATAGGATTATTGACCAGGTATTGCAAAGCAGAATGGTCTGTGAACATTTTGAAGTGACTGCCAAATAGATAGTGCCTAAAATTTCGCAGTGCATAAACCATGGCCAAGCCCTCTCTCTCAGTGGTTGTATAATTTCGTTCTAAAAAAGAAAACTTCCTACTTGCAAATGTGATTGGATGATCCAGGTTGCCCTCTCCTGGCTACACAAGTACTACCCCTAACATAACAGAAGAGGCATCGACATGGATGTGGAACTACTTGTTCCAATTGGGGAATACCAGGATGGGCACTGAAGCCATATTGGCCTTTAGTGTGTCGAAAATCCCCTGACACTCGTGATTACACTCAAATACAACATCCTTCTTTAGCATCTTCTCCATAGGGGTCATAATCACAGTGTATCCTTTGATGAACTTGTGATCATACCCCATGTGTCCTAGCGTTTCCTGAAGCATCTTCTCCTTAGTTGGTGGTGGAAGACTAAGGATCAGCGCAATTTTTGCATGATCGACCAACAACCCTTGCTTGCACACAATGTGTCCTAATAGTATGTCGAATAGCATGTAAAAAATGAACTTCAATGAATTCAATGCAATTTGATGCTATTGATACTTTTCCAGCATCAATCGTAGGTTTTCTAAATGATCTCTAACCAAACCACAGACTGTCCAATCATCTAGGTATACCTATAGGAACTTCTGAATGAAATATTTGAACGTAGCGACAACCACTTGAGAAAATATTGATGCTGTATTATTCAATCCGAACAACATGACTGTATATTGGACACAACCCCAGTTAGTGACGAATGTGGTTTTATGTTGATCTTCCTTTGCGATTCGGATTGGTGATACCTCGAAAGGCCATCCATGAATGAGTACATCTCCTGACTTCCTACCCCTTTAAGGACCTCATCTATAAAGGGGGTTGGAAATGGATCATGTAGGAAGGCATCATTCAGCTTCCTAAAATCGACACAAATGCGAATTTCTCCATTCTTTTTGTCCTGAACCACCATAGGGCTTATCCATTCCGACTCTTCAACTGGCTCAATGATTCCAGCATCCAACATCTGGTTAAGCTCACCTTTGACACATTATTTCTATTGTGGGTTCAGTTGATACAACCTCTGTCGCACAGGTTTTGTATCCAGTTTCAATGGTATTTTTATCTCCCCTAGATCCCCTAATATGCCTTTCATTTCTAAGAACCATGTCAAAAATAGATCCTGGAACTCATGCAATAGATCTGTAATCTGTGCCATTGTCTTATCATCCCAATAGTCCCCAATATTAGCAAACTTTGGGTTTTCTTCTCTCCAGATGTTAACTTTTTGAATCTTCAGCGGCTGACTCATGGGGTCGGTTGGTATGTCCGGTGCTACAACATTGTGACTGCCTTCTGATTCCGGAATATTGAGATTCCTCATGTCATCATCATCTTCAAGTTCACCAGATATATTGTAGCATACCATCATGGATTTCATATGACACTGCGCATGTTGATCTATAGGGTATGCGAGTGGCACAACCTTCAATACTACATCGCGGATGAGTTGGAGTGCATTGTGGACCTCAAGGTTAGCGTCCCGAAAATTAAAAGCATGTGCAAAGAAAATCGACATCTCCTCCCAGGTAGTTATGGTTTTGGGTAGCTCTGCTTCTAGATACTAGGATCTAGGCATTTCATCCAAAGTATGAAAAAAAGAAAGGAACCACTCATCCTTGGGTCAGGATACCCACAAATCCTGACATTCTATGTTAACTGGAATATTTCACCTCTTGCGGGTAGCAAGGTGTTCCACTGATCTAAATGGTTCAGATCTAGACCAAATAGATCAAAGAGGCTGATAACTCTTTCTAGACGCTGTAGATATGTGGAATGCAAGGATTTGATAGTCCACCTGTGTACCTGCAATCAAGTTCAACATGAAACAAATCAAAGCAACCAGGATATGATCTACTAATCTATGCTAGTGACTAAGGAATCTAGCAATATATATCTGAAATCAAACATCAACAATATATATATGGGATAGAAAATCAAATTGCATTAGAAATATGAAGAAGTTTACAACCAAGCCTTAGTGTTGACATGCATCTCCATGAAACCAACTCTTCATCCCCAAAAGCTCTGACTCTAGCTCTTTATGCTCTCTCCAAATGATCTTGGGCCAAGAATCAATCCAACAGCATAACAATACCTTCAAATGTTCTCTCCTCAACCATGGCTATGAGCTCATATTTATAGAGATTTAATGGATAGATATGGTTGAGAAATTAGTGGGTGAGGTGGCCTCTAAGATCCTAGGATGAGGGATCTCGAGCTCAACCAACCCACAATAGTATAGATAAGGGATATCCCAAGGATTATCATCTAGAAGCCTCAAGAAGCTTCTCTTTTTCCCTTTTTACCCAGGGTACCGCACTTCTCCTTCTATGACAGAGCGGTTCTAGTAATAATCGCCTATGGACCAAGGGCAATGGGCGGTGGCACCGCTTATGGATAACGGATGAAAGGTGGTGCGATAAGGGGTACCACTCCTGGATAAAGGGGCATGTGTGGTGCTGGGAATTTGTATGACAGATTGATAAAAAACCATTTAGTTTTCACTCCGGAAGCTGAGATTTAGGGAAAGTAGGTATTTCAAATGTCTTATCACATGATGGTGAAATGATTTTGGTATAACATTCTATTAAATGACCAGAGCGGTCATTCCGCCCATCATATTTACCAGTAGGATAGGTCTCTGAATCAGTGAAGCACACCATCATCAATCATCGACATTGTGCCCATTCCTGTATTTCTTATTTGTGAGTCACCCACCAACATGCTAGGGTAGCCTTCAATGCTTCCTCCAGTGCCAACAACGTCTATGATTCCAACACTTTCTCTTCAAATTTTTGGATGAATTCAGAAAACTCTGGTAGCCCTCGTAGATTGGAAGCTCAACGATCTTAGTTGTAACACATCATAGAGATTGTGTGATCAGTCCACACTTTCTAAAAGACACCTCATGAAGCCAATTTTTCCAATTTTGTAAAGCATCATCAAAATCAGAGGACGCAGAGCTAGCGCTGTGCCATCTGAGTTTTCCATCTATAGTAGGATGGATATAGTCCTCACAGATATTGTAGGCATGATCCCAGCCTTTACCAACCTCATCCTTGATAGGTTGAATATACTAACGTCCTTCCTGAGGGCCCATGGGAGAAATGAATCTAATATCTTGGTTTTTGAGTGTCGTAAAATGCTTCTTGAAATTGATAACTTCCATGCTATCATTGGCCAATCCAATCCCTAGAAACACATGATAAGATACTCGACCATCAACTACTTCAATGACATCAAAATTATCATATGTATTCATACCTTTGACATTGATGACCAGGTTCGAGACACGACAAATAGGCTAAACCTTGGCATAATTTTCTAGTTGCAGTTGCATAGGGGACCATCCTAATGTTGGATTTGCCATCAATTGTGAAGTCTACTTGGTTGAAATATTCACACCCTACCCTAGATCCAGAATAACTGCTTCGACTTCGTAGTCCCCTATATGGACATGCATTCTCATCTCTTTACCTGTCTTTCTCTTCTAGATAGAATTAACTATAGAATCCTTCAATGTTTGATTCCATTGGCACAACAACTTCTCAATCCCACCAACAGCCTCGGGATCGCTAGCTAACGATAGATAGTTCTCAAAGAACTTTTGCAAGGTACCATGCTGTCGAGATGGTCCTACCTCTACAGAAGGATCAAAAGTAGATGAAATTTCAACAATAGGAAACTTACCTGGATTCCTCCGGATTGCATGCTTGGCCTGAAAGAATGTCTCCTTCTCCATCGCAATATAAAATACTACCTTTTTCTTTCCTACAAACCGAGCTTGTTGATGGGGTCCATCTTCTCTAGTCTTCGGACCTGCACGAGTGACAACAACAACATTGACAGCCTGAGTTCTGGGTTTTTCTAAAATTGTCACAACCGTGGTTCCTTGATTTAGGTTCTGAGCTTGGTTTAGGGGTGGGTTCTGAATTAGCAGCAGGTTTATTGGCTGATTCTGAGTTTGTAGCGGGATTTGAGGCTGATTCTGCAATGGTTGTTGGGTCTATAGTTGGTTTTGGTTTTGGAACTAGTTATGCAATTGAGGGATGTTTCTGGCCTGCCACTTCACAATCAACTGAGGGAAATTTTTGACATTGTGATCGCTTGCTACGTAGTATGTACACTACGCATTGGGACACTCCCTCTGATAGTGTCCAAATACCTTGTAGGTGTAACACTAGATGGATTCTCAACCTCATCCTCCTCCTTATCTGAAGCCTCTTCCCTATCCCCTAAATCCTTCTCAAAATCCTCCTATAAATCTTCCAGTTTGCTGATATTGTGGTTGGGCTATCTGCTGTGGGGGTTTCAATTTCTACTGAATGTATTGCACTGCTTGAATATAATGTAGTTGAGCATGAGCAATTGACACTTTATTATACTGTGGTCATGATGCAAATTGTGGTTGTGCCACAAATGATAGTTGCGATGTGAACTGTGGTTCTGACTACGTCAAAATAAACTGCATTTGCAGAGGTGGTGTATACTGTACTGTCGGCTGTACCATCTATGGATGCGACTATTGGATCATGTGGGGATCCTTTGTCTTCACAAAATATGAATCATATGTTCTCTTCTCATGCCCTACTAAGCGACAAAAGGAGTAATACAAACTTTCTTCCTTCGTAACCATATTCTTCATGTAGCTATAGTTTTCGTGTCGATGCCCATATACCTGACATATGCGACACCATGGCACACCAGCACAACTCAAAGGGTTTGGTGCTCCTAATAGAAAATAATTCCAGAAATTCAGATAGGTTTCCTTGGTGTGTCCATCCATATGACACCATGTGCACCAGAGATAATCATGCTCTTCTTTTTCCTTCTTAGTATCCTATAGTTGGAGTGTCAAATTTGCTAGCTACTCCTGAATCTGGTTGATGGAAACTGCAGTCTCTCCAATAGGTGAAGCTTCTAACTTGATTGCTATCTCTAGAGCCTCATTCTATGTCATGATATTTTGTTGCATCAACTTCTGTCTGATGTGCAGAACTCCTTATGTTGAACATCAATCATTTTGAAGCTTATTTGAGCCATCAATGTCTTAAACTGGTGATCAAAATACCAAATAGTTTCGTTCAAAAAACTACTTGGCCTCAGATTTGGGTTTCTTAAATTTATCAAATAGTCCTTCCCAGTTCTCATTCAATGTTTTTTCTATGGTCCTTTGAGGAACCTACTTGAATCTCATGTACCAGTCAAGCGCATGACCCCTAAGGGTGGTTGCTAATTAGCTTCTCTCAATATCATGATCCACACTCTCTCTAGAAGTCCAAATGGATTCACATAAGAACCAGTATTGCTCTGGGTCATCAGTCCCGTTTCCATGGAATATTGGTAATTTCATATCATCTCCCACCATTCTATGCCTTCTTCCTATAAACAGTGTTCTACTGCTAGACTGCTGCTGGCACGTCAGACAAGGTGACATAGAATTCACTTTTCTACCTATCGCTGGAGTAGTGCATGAAGGTGTGGACAAGTTACTGTTGGGGTTTGAGCTTCTCTCTATCCTGGGTGTAGCCTGGGTTTGGTCATCCTCGTCATCACCTTAGGGTCACTTCATCCTGTGTGGTTGTTCTTCATAGTCTTGTGTCTCGATTGCAACAGGACCTTCCCTTGTCCTTTGCCTCTTCTCTTATCGAAATCTTTCTCCTCCCCTCATACAACCACTTGTTTCCTTGTTGACCCCCACAATTTCCTTAGAACTCATACCCATCTACCCCTTATCTTGCCATTCTCCTCCCTGCTTTTGTCACAGTGTCCACAGCCTCCACACACCAGAGTTCCACTACTTGAGGTGCATTTTTTAGAATACCCTTCTCACAGATAAGCATCTTAATAGATAATTGCAGAGATAGCAAGAACCTACCTCGTGGACCGTTGAAGAATTATCTTTCTGCTTTGTTGTATTGCTTATTGGTATCGACTGCAAACTCAGTGATGTATCCCTCCAGAATACTTTCCAGCCATACTTCAATAGCTTGCGATGCTTTGTTATCGGTTTCTTGTAGTTCCTGGATCAGTCCAGGGGTCCAGGATGTTGGCTCTCCTCCTTGATGGTTGTTCTTCTTATAAGTGAACCGCGCTAGCCATTCATACAATATGAGAAAAAATTCACAAAAGAACCATTCATAGGGACTGTCATAGATATATCTGTTCAGCCACTTAGTTGTTGACAACTTCAAATTCTGATTCTCTATATCAACGAACTCTAGTAGCTTTAGGTCAAACCAATCTTCAATCTCCAGTTTTGTTGGATGCCACAACATATCCTCCCTTCAGTTGCACCAAGGTTTCGACAATGGAACCATTTGTTGGTGCAACCCACCAATAAATCCTTATCGATAGGGGTTCCCACTTTGTCGACTCCCAACCAATGCGATCTCCCTAAGCATCGGTACAGACAGGTTTGACCTCATCTGGCAACACCTGTAGATTAGATGAAGTCTCACCCGAGATGTTGAGTGAGAGTTGTCGAAACCAAGTTTCTTAACAGTAGGAATGGAGGGTATGGCATCAATGATTAAACTTCATAATCAACAGATACTTCATAGACAGTTTATAATAATCGTATCATCCATCATAGATCTATTGGCATAACTAGTAGATTGCTAACATATCGCATTACTTCATTCATCACAACAATAACATTCATTCATATAACAGATGTAAACATCCATCATTGTCATTGTAGAGCATAAAGATAGAAAAGACATGAGAAACAAGATCAATTCAGTGAAACATTCGTCATGTCATATTACTTATGCACAACAAATCCAAATCATATAGTACTTATCCATAGCAGGAGAATGATCACAACCCAAGATTCAATAGTTGGTCGACACAGATAGAGCCAAAACTGCTCAAGACCAAATGAAGCAACAAGGCCATGCCTCAGATCAAAAAATAATTGATCGATTGTTCTTTCTCATCAAAGATTCCCTTTTACAATTGCAATTCTGAATCCATATATAGGCTTGCGCCTTTACATCCAAGGTCCACTTCTAACTAACTTCTGACAAACTAGTGACCAATATCCACAAAATGTGGTCAATCAGTATGAAATTGCATAAAGAATTCCAAGAGTGGTTATTCTTCCACCTATCTCGTTGTTGTGGTCCTTCGTGGTGGCGTGTGAGCTTGCGTAGCCTCCACGGTGCTGCACAACTCACTTACCCAATACCCCTACCAATAGTCATCAATTCCATGAAAATGATATTTGTTCTTCTCAGGGACTTTGCTCAGCTTTCTGTGATCAATACACAACCAGAGTGTACCATCTTTCTATTTCACAATTAGGAATGGTGCTCCCCAAGGAGACACACTTTATGCCTGATATACCTATTTTCCAACAACTCTTATAGCTACATCTTCAGCACTAGAATTTTTGGGATGCTCATCCTATAGGGTGTCTGGGACACATTATGTTGCTCAAGGCACAAGCTCAAGGGTAAAATTAATGTCCCCATTTGGAGGAAGCCCCAAAATTTCATTAGGAAAAACATTCCCGAATTCCTATAACATATGAAAGCCCTCCATCATAGGAGTATCATACTTTGATTCCTCCGAAACAAGAGTTGCATACACTCTACAACCTTTCCCATTGAACTTCTTCAGCTGCATTTCTAAAGACTTCCTTCCGGAGATTACTTTTGGAATGCCTTTCACCACCTTTAGTTTTCCTTATTCATCCAAGCACTCAAAAGTCTTCTCGTAACAATCAAGTTTTGATATATGTGCTTCCAACCAATCGATTCCAATAAGGACATCATATGATCCAAGTGAAAGAACATTAAGATCTACACATGCTACTAACCCATTCATGACCAATGGACATTTCCTTATCACCTCACTGATCTTGTTCTTGGTTACACTGACTGGTTGGACTAACCATGATATTATATGCTTTGATTTCTTCAAAGTGCACATCTCAACAAGTCCATGCGTTATAGAGCGGTGAGTGGATCTAGGGTTAGTAAAAACATAAACAATATGTTTAGAAATATCACCCTCAACTTCCACTATAGTTGAGTTATGACCTGCCTGGTGGTCTTCTAAAATTGCACAAATTTTAGGAATGGTCCCTGCCACCTGACCCATAGTTTGAGCTTCTTGGGTGCTAGGGGCTTGTCCTTCATTCCAATTCTCAAGTGGACAATTGCTGTGCAGATGGGGTCCTTCACATCCCCAACATTTGAGTGGTTCCTTTTGATTTTCCGTCATCAGTCTGGCTGGCTCAACCACAACTTGTGATGGCTTCCTTTGCTGCTTCAGGAGCTCAAAAGGTTTAACACCTTTCTTCCTTAGGGTTAGCTACTCATTCTTCTTGTGGGAATTTATCCTACTCCCTTCTATCTTTGTTAATGGATGCCCATATTTTATCTTCCTTTGGATATCTACAAAACTATGTAGCATGGCTGTAGTCAATTGGTTTTTCTCTACTAGAGCATTGACCAGCATTTTATTTTCTTCTTTGAAATTCTGCAACTCTACCCTCAGGATTCTTGTGGTAGTTGCACCATCTAGGGAACTCTCTTGTTCCATCTTCTCAATAGCTTTAGTTTCATTTTCTTGGGTATTGTAAGCTAGACTTACATACCCTTCCCCATGTGGACAAATCTTTCACAAATGGGGTCCTCCACCTCTCCAACATTGGAGTGGCTTTTTGTTCTCTTGTGGATCTATTGTCTTTTTCCCCATAGCAACTTCCCTGTGTCCACATGGTTCCCGTGCATCATCCATGCCGTTAATATTTTTGGCACTGATCCTTCTTTGAACCTCTTTGTCAGACCAAGAGGAAATTTTCAATCTGTACTATGACTCTGCAAAATGTGTTAACAACATCATTTGTTAGAAAATATCAAAAATTAAAAACTACTTACCAATTGTTTCTTGCAGGCATGAACGGTTAAGTTCGGTGCATTTCATCGGATTGGTTAAGTTTAGCAATTCTGCTAATTAGCACTCCTTACTATAGTTTTCTTTTTGCAATGACGACTGTCTCAGGGGGGCGATAGGGGTCAAGGGGGCTTTGAGGAAAGAAGTCATTTTTTTTTGTAAATATTTCATTTTCACACAATATGGCTTATAACTTCACTGCCATTGTTTACTTTTCTGGCACCTGCAGATCCCACTGAAAAACCTGTTGAAATTCACTGTTTCGGTGAATTTTCCATTTTCCTCCGATCAATGAACTCACCAAAGTTTTTTGACATGTCCTCAAAACTCGTCATTTCCTTCTAATTAGAAAAACTCTGCCTTGCTCCTGACGTGTCAGCAAAATCCTGATTTTTCTTTCGATCAACAAAACTTGCCAAAATTTCTGACGTGTCAGAAAAATTATGATTTTTCTTTCTATCAACAAATTCTCACCAAACTTTCTGACGTGTCGAAAAAATTCTGATTTTTCTTCCGATCAGCAAAATATCGCCAAACATTTTGACATGTTTGCAAAATTTTAATTTTTCTTCCGATTGACACAATCTCGCTAAAATTTTTGACGTGTCAACAAAATTTCAATTTTTCTTTTGATCGACAAAATATCGCCAAACTTTCCAATGTGTGAGAAAAATTCCAATTTTTCTTTCAACACGGAGTTTTCGACTTCAAAATTTTTCTTCTTTCTTTCATCGCTGAAAACTTAACTTTCCACCCAACATGTATCGGCTGAAAATCCACAGGTTTTTCAATGTGTGTCGGCAAAACTCAACTTACGTATTAGAAAAACTCACCGTTTTTTACCGATTTTTCGAACACTTAGGAAATTTTCTTTTTCTTCTTCTTCCCATAGGCTCAAATCATCCTTTCACGCTGACATGCATCAGTGAAAATCATCCTTTCACGCCAACATGCATGGGCTCAAATCATCCTTTCACACAGACACAGTCAGCACTCCAACACTCAGAAATTTTTTTGGGAAAATTTCCTTTCTTCCCCTTCTCGTCGGCTCAACCTAGGCTTTCACGCTGATGCCATCAGTGAAACTTAGCCAGTTCACCCGACATGTATCGGCGAAACTCAACAAATCAAGCCAACATGGGAAATTTCCAACACTTAAAAAACATTTCTGGAAATTTTTCTGTTGGCTAGTGCTCAACAGAGGTTAATCCAACCTCTGTCAATTGAACAACTCTTCTTCTTTGCCCATGGAGGCCCAATGCTACAACCAATGCTATGATACCACACTTTCATGTCCCCTCCCCTCATCCTGCCGATGGAGAGAATGCGACCAACACTGCTACTATTCATAAATCTAGGAAATCTATCCACATGAACATAACAATTTAAAAATGCATTCAACATAAAATACATACACATGCATTAATATACAATGGAAATGAAGTCATTCATTCAAGAATTCATCATGTTCATAATATGTCATAAAACAATACATTGTAGAGGTTAAACACAAGAAAATACTTATCTTGAGAAGAAGCTTCCCCGCAACTAGCTAGGTTGCTACAACGTTCCACCCAACCATAGGCCAATGTGCTCCTCAATCTCTCGGCACAACTTCCACCCCTGAGATGGGAATGATTTCCACAAGGAATTAGGGAATAAAGACTTACACACAACAATACCAAACACCCACGTTCAAGTCAATAATTACATCCAAACAAAATCCACCCACTAACAAATGGGTTCCTTGGGCTTACTAATCCAAGTCAACACAAGGATGCACTTCATAGAAAAATACAAGTTCTGGGTATGGAAAAAAAAACATGATGGGAACCAAAATGGAAAATTGAAAATGGGGAAAAAATGACCCAAGTGATCAATCATTTTAGGAAACGTTTAATGGCTTCAAAGAGGAAAAAATGACCTATATTCACACCCAAATCGTGGGTCTACCTTTCGAGCCACTAATCATAACAAAAAAATGGTTTTGCAAACAAAAAAGGATGGTAAAATAGTGAAAACACCCTGTGAAAGAAACATGATTTCACAAAACCTTTCTGGGCATTATAGGGGCTAAAACGAACTCCATACACACCCAAATTATGGGTCTCCTTTGCCCATTCACTTCAAAATACCAAAAATGAAATCCTGGGTATCGAAAAATGAAAAAATGAAAAAAACATGTGGAGGTAAATGCACAGTAAGCTCCAATTGCGTGAGGAAGACAAAACGCTCCAAAAAAAACCCCCAAATCATGAATCCTTGCTGCACATTCACTCAGGAAGACCAAAACGAATTTCCAGCCATGGAAAAATGGAGAAAACGACCAAGACCTGAAGGAAAATGCACAGAAGCTCCAAAACATGGGAGAGAGCAAGACATATGGATGGACAATTGGATGGGCATGCATTTCCAAGCATTTAATTTCCAAATAAGTCAAAAACACATTTTCCAAAAATGGGTGGCTTCCCAAATTGGAATTTGACTCCCATACTCTTCCATCCCCATGCATAAATTTCCTCAACCAATTTCTAGCCGAAATAAATGATTAGCACAAAAAGATAAAATGGGTGGTTGACAACTTTATCGGTTTACCCTTTGACATTTGGATTTTCCCCATTGGCTCAAGGGTTAATATATTCCACCCCCTATTCCTTTTGAAATCATGCTCCCATCTCTTTAACTTTTGCAGTCCCATAGCTAGCTGTGGTTTTATAATAATTTGTACATTTACATGATATATCAAAATATATCTATCATGCTTTAATTAGAACTATCGCCATAGGTATCAGCCTTGATCACCTATCCACAAAACATTCATCAATGGTAAGGTCCTGGCCTTGAGCTCCATGCCATGATCTCAATACAATATTTACACTATGTACAAATAAATACCAAGGGGTCAAAACTGGGGTATTGCAGATACTCAAGAAGATTTATAGTTTGTATTGTCAAAGAATAGTTAAACCTCTCGAAGAGGTAGTTGGGGTGTTGTAGTATAAAAAGATGAATCACTGAGAAAGTGATCAAGCCTTTAAGAACATCATAAAGAATGGCAAGCTCATAGAAAACTTCTCTGGATAGAAGAATATTCTTGAAGTTAAAAAATGTTGAAGATTGAAAGAAAAGATGGTATTTTCTTTCTGCATGACATTACACATTTGATGTATAATGTTGTATATGATGGATTTAAAATCCATGGTTTCTAGTTAAGAGAAACTATATTCTAGATTGTATCCAGATGATGATACTATGTGTATGTAGATGGTTGGTCTCTGAGTAGGCATGTTGTATTTTATGCTTACTAAGAAGCATATGTTTGAGAACCTTTAAGTCACATTAGAATGTGCTCTTAAATTGGATTTGATACATGGTAGACCTATTATATGATTTTTTTATCTAGGTATTGTTTTAACTTGAGATAAGTGATGTAAATTGTGGCTAGTACTATAAAAGCTAAGTGTATTGTGTCTAGTACTACAGAAGCAAGATTTATGTCAGAGAGAACTACAAAAGAAAATGTATTTTGCGGATAGTACTATGAGCTGAGGATTAGTGTAGCTCGAGAATCTACTTACTATGGTGAAATACTTGAGCCTACATTTATTAAGTGTTAATAGTTAATATTTACAAAAAACCATGTATGTGTTATGATAAAACACATTGAGATCAAGTTTTAATTCATCGAAGTCATAGCCCTGTAAATAAAATGTTTTAGTACATAGCTATATTGACGAGTAGATTGCAAATTTGTGGAAAGTCACTATTAGTGAGGAAGTTCAGGTACTTTCAAGATAAGCTTGGCATGGCTAGAAATTCTAGGAAAAGCATAGAATTCCTCCCTTGCTGAAGGGAGTGTTAAATGTACAACATCAGGAGTCATTCTCCTTACTTGTGTAGTATAAAGTAAAGGACATGTGTTATATCGATTCAGAAATAGGTTTTGCATCATGTTAAGTACTTGTGTGGTATCAATTCAATATCTTATGTTGTATCAAGTCTTATCTATGTCCTCGTGTATTGAGGTGGGATGCATGTACGGTGATTTTATGTTGTATCAATATTATAATATTGTGTTGTATCAAGGTTGGTATTATGTTTTATCAAGACTAAATACTTGTGTTGTATCAAGTCAAATGATTCTCACAATGTTAAATGTATAGCATCATGTTGACACAAAACTAGTCGACAGGGGTTCACTTCTCTATCGACATCCAAACCACCATGATCTCCTTGAGCACCGGCACTGATAGGTCTTACCCTGTTTGACAACACCTATAGAGCAGATTAAGTCTCACCCGAGATGTTCAAGGGAGAGTTGACGAAACCAAGTTTCCATAGTATGAAGGAGGACCATGTGTAAACTTAATAATATTAGCGCAACATTATTTCACAGATCTAACCCTTCATATTATGCATTAAAAAAAATCATATAATCATTCAACATATTGAATTAACCTAACCAACTCGCAGCAAAAAATCGATGCGCAAACCAATATAACAGTATAACATCATTTAAAGCAAAGAAGCATCACATCATTCATAGATCCATCTCACATATACACATTTCATTCATATTTGGATCGCAAAAAAAGGAAAATCGGAAAAGACACAATGATTTTGCTCAACCTCTGTCATGTCATATTAGACTTCACAAGAAAACATAGATTCTCCAAAAAAATTCTTCATCTCACATACACAGATAAAACTCAAAACTATGCGCAAGAAAACAACCCAAGCAGTGTCTCCTAACAACTAGGAATATCTTTACACTTGCAATTCTACATCTAGTTATAGGCTTGCGCCTTTACAATGATGGTCCACTTAACCAAATTCCTAACTAATCTTAACATAATCTACAAAATAACTACCACAATTCATGTAATACGGTCCAAAACTATGAAATATGACCAAAATACATAAAATATTATAATTCCTACTTGTGCGTCATTTTCCACCTTGTGCGACATCTTTGACCTTGCGCAACATCCGTGATGCTACGCAGCTAGCTTGTCCCAAAACCTCCTGCAAACAGGCCCCCAACACAATCTTGTGGCTTTCCCTTGAGCCATGTCAGTTGGATATGATGTATTCACTGATCTTCTGCTTGAATTCCTTGTACTGGTGAGTGATCTCCTAGACTTGATCTTTGACCTTCTCCGCAATCTCTTGTATTCCCATAAAAAAATTTCGCTAAGAGATGCTCAACAATATTATCAGTAACATCCTTTTTGCCTTCCTGAACTACCTGCAACGCAGAAATTTCCTTAATAGAAAGCTGCGCTCATGTGTCTTGGAACTCATCCAACTGTTAGTTGTGCCTTTGTCTATGCTCGCTACCCTTTACAATGCGCAGCTGCAACTCCTTCAGCTCCGTAGACTTGGTGATCTGAAAAATCAGTGGTAATGCTCTCAACAATGTATTCAATGTTTCCAACTGCCCGTCTGCCTCCTGTAACTGCATGGTCAGTTGCTCCATTTTCTCATCCTGGACTGCTTTACCCTAAAATTGCGTAGTCACTTCAGTTACTTTTTTCGATTCTTGCTCCATCTCCTCTAGCCGTGTCACTAAATCCTCCATGGCACTTTTACTCTATGCTAATTGTTCTGTTAGTGTGTCTAGATGGACTAGTTCCTGCAAGTTCACATTTTCTCGCTGCAACTCTACAATAACCTCCCCAAGCCGTGCTTCTTTCACCACTGCATCGAGCTCTACCATGCTCAACCACTTATACTATGAAATGAGAACTCAACACAGTTCTCGTTTTTCTCTCTCCTAATTTTAGTAGCTATTTTTACCCCCGTTTCAAAAATGGTTGATGCTAGTATCACACATTTTCATTTTCAGACATTTTTTGGGGCCTTTGAATTATCTTTGTTGTAAAATATTTTTAATTTCTATTTTCAAGTGTGTTTTTTGAAATTTAACAAAATAACATACATTTTTAAGCAATTTATAATGAAAAACATATACATTTTACGATTTTTTCTATAAAATAAGACATTTTTATGTACAAAATAAGGCATTTTTATTGACAAAATTGTAAATAATTCCAGAAAATAAAGACATTTAAAACCATTTTCAATGAATTTTCAGAGAATTTTTCTCTAAAAATTATCATATTTCATATTAGTTTTCGAAAAGTGACGACTCACATAAAGTCGAGAAAAAATATACAAATTATTTGTAAAAAACATATTAAAAACATCATATTTAGAAATTTTATTTCTAAAATAAAGTCTGA
>LPNX010959258.1:5618-95618 GCA_001517045.1 Pseudotsuga menziesii
TATTAACCCTTGGTCGAGGTATTATAACCTCGATCGAGGGTTAATAAATACCTCAACCGAGGGCTGAAAAAAACCTCGGTTGAGGGCTTTATAGAACCTCGGTTGAGGTATTAATACCTCGGTCGAGGGCTTAACAAGACCTCGACCGAGGTACGTTTTTTTGTTTTTGGAAAGATGTGCTTGCCAAAAAGTGTTACCCAGGTCCGTGGATTCACCCTTTTCTCATAACAGGCACCAATAATGATCATATATTTCAGGTTAAGCAAGAACTTCAAACAAGTTTTGAAATGATAGACTTGGGATTACTTCATTACTCTCTTGGAGTTGAAGTAAAGCAGCAGGAAGGAAGCATATTTATTTCTCAAGCTAAGTACATTTCTGGATTATTGAAGAAATTTGGAATGGAGGAATGTAAATCAACGATTACTCCCATGGAGAAAAATTTAAAACTTTCTAAGTTTGAAAGGGGGGAACTTGTAAATAGTACTGGATATCGATAGTTAATTGGATGTTTCATTTAATTGATGAATACTTGTCTTGATCTATCTTATCAAGTCAGCATACTTTCCATATATATGCAGGAACCTAGAGAAATTCATTGGAATGCAACAAAAAGGGTGTTAAAGTATCTTCAAGGAACAAAGGATTTTGGACTTGAGTTTAAAAGAAACAAAAATTTCAAGCTTGTTGTCTTTTCAGATGCGGATTTTTCTAGAGATGTTGATGATAGGGCATCTACTTTAGGTTACTTAATGAATATGGGATCAGCTGCAGTGGCATGGAGTTGTAAAAAGCAGGATACAATTGCGAATTCTACAATAGAAGAACAATATATTTCAGCTTGGGAAGTCGCTTGTGAGATAGTTTGGTTAAGAAGGATTTTGCAAGACCTCAAAGTTGATCAGAAAGAGGCAACTTCATTATTTATTGATAATCAATTGGCAATCAAGTTAGCCAAAAATCTTGTTTTTCATTCAAAGACTAAGCATGTGGATACTAAGTATCATTACATTCGAGCTCTCGTCGTCAAACAAATCATCAAGCCAAAGTATTGTCTATTAGAAGATCAAACTACAGATATTTTTACAAAATCTCTTGGAAGGGTCAAATTTGATAAGTTTAGAAATGAACTTGGTATTTGTTCAAAATAATTTTTGGATCAAAGGGGGGATTGTTCAGAATTATGATCCAAAATGTTATGTTTAGAAGTTTAGTTTAATAAATGTAAAAGGGCATCTACACACTCACATGATTATGTGAGGTGTCCCTAAGTTAGTTTTAGTAACGGTAAATTAGTTGTTACTCTTTGGATATTTAAATCCATCGAGTTTTCCATGTGAGGTAATCTTTCAGGACTAACCCTCACATCTCTGTGATGTAAATATTTTCCTTCTTCATTAATAAAGTTTTGTGTCTGAGGACACTTTGTTAAAGTTATCTTCTCCTTCAATATTTTCATCAAGCTTAGTACTGTTTGTCATCTTTAATGAATGAGAACCTCAAATGGAAATATAGGAGATAGTACTTACCAGTTTGATGACCTTTTTTGGAACCATCTTCAGGATGACCTAGGGTTTGGATAGGAAACCCTAATTTTCCAACTGTGATCACTTGTAGATATGAGAGGAGGAAAATATGTTCCTCCCGAAGGAGAGATAGACTGTATCTTGTTTTTCTGGAATCTGAGGATGGAACCTTGAAAAATATGAAGCCCTAGTTTCTCCTAGCAAGAGTGGCAGGTCAAAAACTAAAAATCGTCAAAATGAAAAACTACTTTGACAGAAAGATGTGCCCTCCTATGGAAAGTTGAATGGACCTTATTTTCCAGCTGATATGTGAAGGGAGGTATCTGGAATAGGTAAACCCTATCTTGTTGGATTGTCAGTTGAGTTGTTGTACAATGTCTTCATTCAGGTTATCTTTGATACCATGTTAATATTTTAAAATTTGTTATACCAAAACAAAAGGATATATGAAAGAAGAACAAGCACAACATAACAAAACAGAACACAAAGATTTATCCTGGTAAACCCTCGTGGGGAAGAAAACCCAACAAAACTTCCTTTATATAGAATTCAACCAAGTACAATGTAATACCCAATAACAAGAGTAAACTACTTCCTCTCCTCCAGATGGACTATCACTTCTCTCTCTAGCGCAATTTCTTGAGTGTTATACTTGTCCAAATGAGGGAAGCACCTCTTCTATTCATACCAATCAGCTGAGAGGCCTAATAACCCAATTGGGCCAACTTCTCCTTGCTTCCAGGTTCAACTTTCCTTGGAAGACTTAACAATATAGTTTAATAATATTTTTGTGGGTACTACTGACTCGAATTACAATAGAGGTTTTACCTCAACACTTTACATGACCAAATACATCAATGACATCCCTAATCATAGAAAAAACATCTTCAAAATGGGTAATAATAATAATACAAAATAGAATATCTTCCACATTTACATTTCTTTAACCGTATAAACAACTAAACATAATCAACTAACAACAAAAAATAGTAGTCACATGAGATTGTAAGATGGGAGTTAATAATTGAGAAACCCAAAGGGGAAAAATTGATGTATTGATTAGTCACCTTAGGATGATGGTGTTCAAATTATGCAATTATAAAAACCCCTAAACAATGGTGTACTAAGTTGATGGACTTGTTTACAAAGAAAAAGAGAAAGAAGGGTCAATTAGAGTGAAGAGATCTGAACTCTTTCTCTATACATGCTTACATACATATATACATTTCCACAGAAGACATGGGTTCTATACCTGTTGGATTTAAATTAAAAAATAGTTACAAAATTTGATTGTGAAAGACCAAATGACTTATTTCTTGTTATGAAGAGAATGAATGAAGAGACATGGAATGTTGCATAGATGGCATCTGCTAATTTTTCAAAATTCCCTCTAACTTGTTATGAGCCATCAAATGCAACTAGAAATGCAAGATGGCATATCCTTATAAAAGAATTTGTGGGTCAAAAAAGTCTGGGTTTTATTGAAGGGTCTAACCAAGGAGTCGAGTGAGGCTATGCACTAGTTGATGGATGCTAGTCAAGTCTTGGGATGGATCACCTTTATGTCAAGTTATGTAGAAGATGAAAAATATTTTAAAGAAGAAGAGAGATCTACCAACTTTAGAGAGGGTGGCAGTCTCATTCCGCCATTAATTTTATATTGAAAAATATATGGGACCTTTAAAATATCAAATTGGTAGTTTAAATAATGCATTATGTGTCCCTAAGCATTAAGAACACATATTTCATCCGGAGAGGCCAAACATTGAAAAAAGAATCCATTTATTGGTTGTAGGGAAATACGATCATAATCCCACATACAAAAATATTTGACACTTATGCATTTTTCTTCAAAGAATTAGACACATACTTACATTGTGTAGAGCCATAAAATGCTCCTCAAGTGCCAAAATATTTTCCAATAACTCTTTTGATATAAAACATACAAAGATACTTAGAAGACACAAAGGTGAGATGTTCTAAGTAGGTATACGTATAGTTGGAAACATACTTTATTGACTAGGTAATGAAACCTTTGGTATATTTCCCTTTGGATAATTACTAAAAAATACTCTCATTTTATACTCTCTAAGTTATAGAAGAAAAAGAATCTCTTAAAAAATTATTGGTACCTTTTCATGCCCTTTTACTCTATCTATCATACTATTTTTCTAATTTGAAAGAAAATTTTAATCATTGTGAAAGACTATAAATTCATTTAGTTATTTAGTCCCCTTCAATTATGTGAATGGAATAATCATAGAAATTCTCCCGAGTTCGAAGTTCGATAAAAACCTCCTTGATTTCACCATGTAATAAGTCATCATCCACAATTTGTTGTGCTATGTGTGAGAAGCACTCCAAATGCAGTATAATCCTTGACCATATCCTTTCCTTGTATTTGTTTCAATGGGTCAAAATGCATTATTTTCCATTAAATTCACATGTTTTTTCAAAGTTACATTGCATGTTATTCATACCAAAATGCATGCCAAGGAAATATTTCCATCATGTGGCGACCTTTAATCAAATATTACTAATCAAAATATTTCCGATAAGTCCTTACTTTCTCAATTTGGTGGCTTGTGGAAAAAATTACAGACTCTTTAAATTCATAGCTCAAAACCCTTATGATCACTGATTGTTCAATCCAAAGCATTGGATTTGGTGGAAAAATGTTTATACCATAAACATTATGGGAATGCATTTTTTATTGTTTATAATTCTAGTGCGGGTTGAACACTAACCTTCCACATATCTCGCATGTCCACATGTAAGCCATTATTACGATCCTTAACCCTTAAACTCAAATCATCAATAAGATATTTAGAAAGCCTTCACGCTTTATTTTCCAAGACACCCATAAGGTAGGGAAACACCTTACACTGATCCTTTTATGGAAGAGGATGCCAATCATGTTCACTTACCTCTTATGGTGGAACATGCTCTTAATAAGTTGAGCTCCAATACAAAATTATCCAATATATTGTCCATAACGAGGATACATCCTTATTTATAGTGAAGTAGAAGAGCCCAATCATAACCCCAAGCTAACTACCTAGTGGACCTTCTTTAATGAAGACACATTACAATTATTCCATACTAACCACCATAATAGGAATTATTTGATCAATCAATGAATCAATATGACAAGGAGAGTGAAAAACTAAAGAAAAATAATGAAAGAACAATGAAAATGAGTAAATTGTACATATATTCAAACCTGGATCTTGTGAACAATAAATCACAATGTTGGAAATATCAGCTTGCTTTATGTCTTACGGCTTGAAGGTGTCCTACATTTCATGTTCAGAAAGATTCCTCTTATGTAACTTAGATGTAATGTTATTAAGCTTATCATGTATTTGTGGCATATATCTTTCTTCCAGCTAGAAAGCTAATAGTCTTATCATGTAATGGAAAATCCACAGGGGAACGTTGGTTGTTTTGTAATGGTTGGCCTTATAACAAATTTTGCATATTTTTTGCAATAATGGAATGTATATTTGTTTGAAAAGAAGGAACTGCAATGAAAAAATAAAACTAAAACATAGATGAAGGAAAGATCCTAAGATCCCATCACCTTTTAACTGAACTACATAGATTCCATAAGCACAACAATGCTACATGCCCTTTGAATTGTCTTCCTAGTACAAGTACATGCCTAAACAACGTTCAAACTTAATTACCCCAATATATGTTGCAATGACATATTTTCTTGATCCGTTTGGCTCCTTCAAGGTAGGGATTGCATCCAAAATGATTTTATCTAACCCGGAAAAGCAAATAGACATGTTGTTGCATAACCTATAGAACAAAGAAATTTTTGTGCTTATATAAGAAAAAACAACATTTTCCCATTCACAAGTTGCATTCAAAATAAAAATAAAAATGAGCCACAAATATGATTTGGAGGGGACCATTAAATATAACACTGCAAAAATAGAGCAATAGGAACTCTAAACACAAATAGAAAGAACTTTGTCATGTGTTCATTGGTCTATTTTACCCAAAATATAACAGGAAGTGGATAAAACCAAAAAACAGTATGATCATAAATTTCTAGCCTTGAAATACATATTTTATTTGATCTTTGCAAATATGGATTGACAATTGTCAAGGGCTTAGTAACCAAAACAACATCCATGTTTCCATTCTTCAATGCACTAAGAGAAAATTGCCTTCCAGATTCACTTTCAAATATGTCTCAATCTATCTACCTTAAGTTTCCCTTAACATTATTTTTGGGGCACCTTTGATTTCTATAGCATCGCAAATTTTTTGAATAGGATAAAGTAAAGAAGCTTATACAATAAATTTAGTATTTTATTTGATAAGTTTAGGAAATCACTACATACTCAACCACATAATTTTGTTGTGTTATTAGAAAATGTTTAAATATTCTCATCAAAACCTTAAGCTTGTTTGATATGGTTTACACGTAATTATCAAAACAATAGATGGCGATGCATTTTTCCATAAGACAACCTAGCACACGAAGAATTTAACTGTAATTGATTTGGGATGCTACTATAGTTGTGAATTGCACCTAGTTTTCGTTAGGATTAACATCCTCCCTTTGATTTCATGAGTTTATGAGCCCTAGGTACCAATTCCTATAATTTAGGAACCCATTTTGAGTTCCACCCACAGTCTCCTTTAGTTGACCCTGGTAGGTAATCAATTATGTTCATTTATGCTCAAGTTAGATTCAGTTAGATCTCAATTAGTTAGCCTAGTGCTAGTTTGCATAATTGAAGGGAGTGTGGGTTCCTTTGTTCACCTACCCTCATCAGTTAACTGTTTGTATACTAAGTTAGTTATATAGAGTTGAATTAGTGAGCTCTAGTGGTGATTTTCCCACACTGAGTTAGCTCCAGAGTCAGTATAAGTTGGTAAATTTGAATCCTATCTTAGGCATTTGAATTCTCATATATGTATAACCATTGTATTACATATTAATTATTGATTCATGGATTATGATTATTATTCCAATCATTGGTCTCATGAGTATTTTATTTTCCATGAATTATTGAAGTGAGTTACTGAGTTGATCCTCTCTCTCTTCTATAATCTTCTTCATCATTTGAATTCTGCAGGATGGATGATCCTATGCTTCATTGAATTTTACATGGTATCAGAGCTAGTATCAAGGCTAGAAACAAACCTCAGAAGCTTCCATTGATGCACCAGAAGCAGCTGGGTTCCACATAAATCCTAGAATTATTGCCTTTCTCCCTTTGGATTCTATCCAGAGAAGTCTATCCAGGTGTGAAGCACCCAGAAAATATGTACATGTCAAAGATGTGAGTGTTTGTTCTAATTTGGTTCAAATTGAATTGTTTTTGTAGGTACAACTTCAAAATGGATTTAAGATCAGTTCCTCTTCTATCACCATTCAATTATGCTAAGTGGAAATTGAAGATGGTTGCATATCTTGAGAGCCATGATCTACTTGATGTGTCTTTTGGAGTTGGTAAACAATAATATGAAGAGGAAAATGATTGGATAGATGACTATGAAATAACATATGAAAGAATGTGTATGGGAATGACTCCTAATATGTTTTATCTCATGGAATATGTTGAGTATCCATTCGATCTCTAGAGAAATATAGATAGAGAATTTGGTGTGCAGAAAGAAGTAGATAATACCCGAAGAGAATCCAAATCCTCCTCAAGTGTTCTTCCTTCAATTATCCGAGCCTCAATTATTTTTGATGAAGTTGTTCAATATTAAGAAGAAGATGAATCTTCAACTCAATCAATTCGAAATGTTGAAAGTATACTTGTAGTGACTCCTTCTCTTGTTTCTTTAGAAGTTTACGAGATCTCTAATATCTCATATTCTCATACAAATGTTCCAGAAGAAGACATTAGAACCTCCATTGTTTAAGAAAAACTCTCCATCCATCCTACTCAATCATTCTCCAGTGATTATTCTATTCTAAATTTCGTGCAAAGTTTTCTAGTGAAAGCTCAAGGGCCTAAAGATAAATTTGATTCCTCTCTCTCCAATCATGTTGTTGCTATGCATAAAAGTGATACTTTGTATTTTTTGGAAGAAATATCATATTTTAGGAGTGATTCGTTCACCCTCACTAATCTAGTGCTTCCAACAAATTCCTACATGATTTTTTACACCAATACTTAGAGTTTTGAAGAAGGAGAACATAGTGCATTTTCCATCTCAATGGTGCACTTGGAACCTTTGTTCCACATTATTAGTTATGATATCACCTTAATTGGTTCTAATTTCAAGTTTCAATAGCCTCTAGTCATGCTTGTAGTTGTTCTTATCAAATTTGGTATGAAAAATCAAGCACCTCAAGTCTCCTTCAAAAATTATGTTGTTGTGGATTCTATATCAGTTTCTTCTCATGAGTTTACTGATTTGTTGGATAGTGATTAATTGGATATTTTGGAATCTATATCAGATTATGGAACTCAAACATTCTCTCTCCATGGTCCTAGGACTCCTCCTCCTTCCTACATGATCACATGCACACTTCCTTATAGTGATATTGAGTTTGGAGACATCATGCATTCACCTAGACACTTTCTCCTCACATCTGGAGATGATTTTACCTCACATGGTTCAATGTTCAAGGCTGCAACATCTCAGTATGTTTGGTTTACCTCACATGGTTCGAATTCTCAATCACCTTTTCTCTCTCATCAGTGTACCTCAGTTGAGCAGATTCATGTTCTTCCAAAGAGGAAAATTCCTTCAGAAAAAATCTATTTTGCAGCTGTCTATGTTCCTGATCAAGTTGAGCATATTCCTCTTCTTCCAAAGAGGAATATTCCTCTAGACATAATCATTTACTTTGGAGATATTTTTTTGATTTGCCTTTCATTTCCATTTTTTAGGAAGGATTTTCCCCATGTAGTTTTGCCTTTTTCCTCAATTTACATTGATGAATAAATGTAAAGGGTGACCATTGGACTTAGTTTCCAGGGCCCATGATTTTCCAAAGTTAGGATTAAAGGGGGGTGTTAGGATTAATAAATCCTCCATTTGAACAAAAAGCCCATTTAACTATATTAGGAGATTTTCATCACTTCACTAATGCATGGGGGACACACCTATGGGCCATCTAACACTTACTGCATCTGATTGCATGATTTTAGGGGTGCCAGGGACCAATCCCTATAATTTAGGAACCCACTCTGAGTGCTACCAGTAGTCACCTTGGTAGGTAATCAGTTATGTTTAGTTATGCTCTAGTTACCATCAGTTAGATCACAATCATTTAGCCTAGTGCCAGTTTACATGATTGAAGGAAGTGTGGGAGGATTTGTTCACCTACCCTCATCAATTAACTGATTATAGACTAAGTTAATTATCCAGAGTTGCATTAGTGAGCTCTACTGGTGATTTTAGCACACTGAGTTAGCTTCGGAGTTAGTCTGAGTTGGTAGATTCTAATCTTATATTAGGCATTTGAATTCTCCTATATGTATAACCATTGTATTACATATTAATGATTGATTAATGGATTATGATTATTATTCCAATTATTGGTCTCATGAGTATTTTATTTTCCATGAATTATTGAAGTGAGTTACTGAGTTGATCCTCACTCTCTTCTACAATCTTCTTCGTCATTTTAATTCTGCAGGCTGGATGATCCCATGCTTCATTGAATTTTATAGTTTGGCGACTAATTTGAAGTTTTTTTTTCATTATTAGGACTATAAGGGAAACGGGGGAATGTTAGTAATGTCATGGAGAATGACAATGACGATTAGAATGACATGAATGACAATGACGATGAAAATGGAAATGACAATGATGATGATGATGATAAGGAGAAGGATGAAAATGATGATGACAATGACAATAATTACAAACCTAATCCCTTTACTGGAATTAGATTACATGGGTTGAAAACCATGGGCCAAAAGTGGACCAAAAATATCCAATTTGGTGTAGGTTTTATGCAAAGAATACAACACATATCCTACAACAACTACACCAATAATGATAATCAATGACGATGACATTAATAATGAATTGATTTGAATATGATGATGACAATGATGACTATGATGGTGACAATGACAATGATGACTATGACGGTGACAATGACAATGATGATGATAATGACAATGGCGATGATGATGATGATGTGATGATAATGTTTGTGATAATGATGATGATGATGGAAATGGTGACGATGTTTATGATTATGTGATTATATGATAATTATGATCATGGTGATGACGACGATGGAAATAGTGACAAAGATGATGACAATGGCAGTGGCGATGGAAATGAGAATGACATGAATGATGATGATGACGACGAAGACAAATACAATGACAATGATGGTGATGAAAACAACGATGCATTGAAACTACAATGATGAGATGAATAATGATTATGATTATAATGGAAATGATGATGGTTATCATGACAATGAAAATTATGATGATGACAACAATGACAATGAATATGATAATGATGATTCCAATGACCTTGGAGAATCTTTCCAATTCTTAAAGGTCTGTTATTGTCATCATCATAATAATTATCTTTGTCATTTTTGTCTAGGTCACCATCAACATTACCAATATCATCATCATCAATACAATCATGGCCCATGATCCTTATAAGAAGGTGTCAGAGTCATAATTAATTATTTATTTCCCATGGAAATGGTCCAATACCCAACACACATTCATTCTATTCCAAACGTCAAAATGATTCCCAAATCCTAAGAATAGGCTAAATTTGTATTCATCATTTCCATCATGGTCTATGTAGTAGTATGGAACCTCCAGCATAATCATGTGTCCTCAAATCAATTGTTAAGGATTGCGTCATTGCCATTATCCTCCTCCTCCTCATCATCGTGGTCATCATTGTCATCATATAATTATCATTCTTGTTTCCATGTAATCACATAATATTCACATTTTCATCATCATCATCATCATCATTATTATCATCATCGTCAACATTATCATTGGCATCTTCATCACTATTGTCATCATCACATAATCATATCATAATCATTATCATCATCACCACCACCACCACCACCACCACCATAACCACCACCACCATTTTTGTTATCATTTTCATTGTCATCACCATCATTTCCATTGTTATCATTTTCATCATCATAATTATTTTCATCGTCATCACCTTCATTTTCATCATCGTCATCACTTTCATTGTCATTGCCATCGACATTGCCTTTATCATTGTCATTTTCATTACCAAAATCATTGTCACCTTCAAAATAACCCCCTCATCATCATCATTGTCATCATCATATTCATTTAATCACATCATCCTCATCCTCATTTAATCATCCTTATCCTCATCTTCATCATTCATGTATTTTTATTTTTGACTTTTTTTGCTTGAATTTTTTCCAGTTAAAAATCACCAGAAAGTCCAAAACGTCTAAAAACTAGACTACTCCCTTTTCAAAATGCCAATGTATTTCATATATGTTTATTTTTGCATAGTATGCATAGGAAAGAAACATGTATCCATACCATGCAAGTAGTGTTGTTGGTGATTCCACCCTATCAACATGGAAATTTAAGTGTCATGCATAACATTTGTTACTCAAAACAACCCACTAAGGTAATATGGTTAAGGCGCATAAAGAATGGCACTAGGGCATATTTTTAATGCAATAGGAAAACCAAAAATTTACACAAAGATACTAGCATACGAGAGGTAAAATGAATATGGCATGGTGCATCATAAGGAACTACAACCATTCATGAGATATGGGAGAAGAATAAGAAACACACATGGAAGAAAAAGGCATATAGGTATCCATTAGTGGTTCTGTAAACTAATATAAATTTTATCAATTAGAGGTTGTATTGCTATGATTATTTATCGTTAGTGGGTTATATTTGATAAAAATGGATGTTAATATATGTGGTATCTAGATAACATGTTTAAGATATGTGATAATGTTATTTTCTAAGATTTCCAATATTTATCTCGGAATCCTTTATTTGGAAAAACAACACCCAATAAATATCTATTATTACCTTGTCTAATCCAACAAATCCAACCAAAGTACAAGGTACAACTTGAAGCTATTTCCAATGTAGTTCTCCAAGATTTTAAATAGGATTCATCACATCAAATACGATGGGAAAGTATCACGGGTTAGCGAATACCATGTGATTGTAAACGAAACCACAAGGGTGAGTCCAAAAGATCTCAGAACTCTAGACTTCCTAAATACAAGCATCTCTTATGTAGAAGGATAATGTTTTAATTTTTTAAAGATATTGTATACCTAATTACAGACCATCTCACCATAATCAATTTATTGTTGAAAACAAAAACTACGAGGACCACTTTAAAAGATTAAAGTGCCCTTGAAATTCCTACTCACATGCTTCTCTTCTGGTTGTCCTTATCTTGACTGCATATTCGACCCTTCCAATAGGCATGGTGCAAATTCAATCATTGACCTTGCTCCATTCTCTTTGGATGGAAAGAATCTACAATTGAGATAAGGTCATTGTTCACTTCTATGAAAGGCTAATGTTTTAAACATTGTTTCATTTTTGGATTAATGTCATAATCTCTTTATCTACCACCAAATAAAATATTGCTAAGATTATTGATATATCATATGGTTCAAGTTACAATGGTGTATTTTTAATCCAAGTTAGGTAAGAATTAGTTGTTCTTTTTATTCATTTAACTATATGGACTCCAAGTTTACCTTTTTCACTTTAACATAACCATTTCCCTATTTTTTTCTTTCCCTCTATCTTTGCAAATTGACTTTAACTACTTACTACTTAATTTATTTAATTGACCACAATGAACAAGAGGTTAGTCATGATTATAATGTATGAGATGAATACCTTCATACATTTATTTTTTGTATATTTTCAATATCAATTCAATTAGACTAGCACAACCACTTAACTTGTGGCTAGTGACCAATAGTCCACAAATTAAGTGCCACAAATAATATATCTATTACTTGTTATTCATGGGATCATTGTTTATGCCTCAACTACATGTTTGTTAATAACTCGTGTCAACCCTCCTCTTTATTTCATTAGTATATTTTTGTTGGATGCATATGCTTTGTAAGTTGCCCCGTGAGTATATTGTATTATTCCACATTCATGGGGAGTAATAGTTGTTTAGATTAGACTTAGTATATAAGTACATGTTGAGGCCTGTGAAGGCATCCACGATTTATTTTGTATTGAGCTTTCTCAAAGGAGGTTTCCCCCTTGAAGTGGCCCGCGATCGATAAAATCTCTTCTATGCTATAGAATTTATGTTATATTGTGCATTTTCATTGTTTATTGTAGGAGGTTCCTCACATATGGTATCAGAGCACTTTCTTGGACTTGCTGGGTGGAATTTATGCCAATTTTGTTTCTTCTATGGTGCTTCCTGATGCTATGATTATTGTAGTGGTGCTTCTTCTTTGCATATGTATTGTTCATTCGGATCATGGAATAAACCCTATTCGCTTAACTATGGGAAATACTTGGGCATAGCCCTAAAAATTATTATGAGGAGTACCACAGGAACCTCAAAGTAGTTGACCATTGAGAAGACCTGCCAAGTGAAAAGGGAAATGACCCCTGCCTAATTGACTAGTTCCCACCCATGAGTTAAATCAAGAGTTGTCATTTGTGGCAACGTGGTTATAAGTTTAACCTACGTCGTGGACTGAGGGGTACTACCCCAATACACAAGCCATTAGACACAATTGGTGGCCAAGTGAATCCCCTCAAACTTTAGGAAGCATAACATACCTAGGCTCCACATCTATTTCCAATTGATAAAGTGCATATTTCCAGAGCCACGACATATCAATTCCACCAAACAAAAAATAGAGTATAAATTTTTGGTTTTTGGCCATATATATTTTTTTTCATAGATTTGGTTCACTTGAAAATTCACTAGAACCCTCGTAATTCCATTTTGCATATTTCCTTCCTTGAGGACCCTACCCCAAATTCCACTTCACAAAGCTCGAAATCCCACATTTGTCTATTTTTAAGGTTTTCCATAATTTTTTTTATTCTCACCCACTTACCTTCAAATTTTTCCATAGTGTTCATTTCCCATTTTTGCTTCCTTGTCCCTATCTGACAAATTTTCCCACTTTTGAAATTCTCATTTTCTTCTTCCCTATAGCTTAGAAAGTGTCCAAAACTTAGTCAAACCCCAATTACCCACCCAATTTTTTCCCAACTCCAAAATTTCCTTTTCTAAAAACCTTTATGTTTTTGTTTTTCTACCAATTCCCCCCCCAAATAAAACAAAAAGAAAAACTCATTATTTATGGTTGTCACCGTCGTAGGAGAAAATAAATAAATGGGAGAATAACTTGCCACCCTCAATACCAAACTCTAATATCTGGATGAAAAATTTATCGTCCTCCATCTTCAACATTCATCCATCAGAAACTGACGACAACCTGAGTCTTCTGTAGACACTGGGTTCTCTTCTTCCAATAATTTTCGTTGGTTGAAGCTTGATTTTCCTCGCTTCAATGGTGATGATTCGGCTGGATAGATTTATAGGGTAGAAAAAAATTTCAGTCTACATAACACTTTTGATGTCAATAAAGTCACACTTTCATCCTTTCCTTTGGAATATGAATCCCATCAATGGTTCCATTGGTACATCAAGGCTCATGAAGAGCCAAACTGAACATACTTTTTCCAACTCCTTTGTCATTGATTTAGCCTTAGTGCTTTTGATGACTTCACCGGAGCACTCACCAAACTGGCACTGTGAGGGAGTTCTGTAAAAATTTGAGAAACTGGCCAATCACACAAAAGGATTGTATTATGCATTTTTCAGGAGTTGTTTTATTAGTGGTCTAAAGGATATAATCTGATTTGAGGTTAAAATGTTTTGTGCCAACACAATGATGGAAGCCCTAGGGTTGGCTAAGTTGGTGGAGGACAGGATCATGGCTCAACAACGCTCCAAATCCACTTTTGTTCCATTCATAAATATGGTTCCCCAAATACCTCCAATCTCTCCAACTCTTAGAACCACTCCTATCAAGCATTTGTATGAAGAAGAGATGCAGATACGCAGAGAAAAATGGCTTTGTTATAATTGTGATGATAAATTCACCCAGGGACATCAATGTGTTGAGGAAAATATTTATCTCTTTGATGTGGATTCTCCGCCTGCACCTGAGATTTTCTGATGATTCTCAGGATCTAGTAGATGATGAGGATGAAAATCAATAGCTTCCTGTTGACCCTCTTTCTCAGGACAACCATCTAGAGATATCTCTCCATGCATTATCCAGAGTCACCACCCCACAAACCATGCAAGTCAAGGGTTTCTTAAATAATATCCCTCTTATAATGCTCATTTATTTTGGTAGCACTCATAACTTCATTGACCACAGGATCACCAAACTGGCTGATTGTTTTGTCCATCCTTGCTTTAGCTTTGAAGTCATGATTGCCAATGGGGGCACCTTACCTTGCAAAGGGAAGTGTCATAATGTGCAAATCTCTATTGGAGATTATAACTTGCGCTCTGACATGTTTTCCTTGCCCTTAGGAGGATGTGATGTGGTTTTAGGTGCTTAATGGTTACACACACTTTGACCCATTTTATAGGATTTAGCTGAACTTTGGATGCAGTTTTTAGTTAATGGGAAAAAAACACACATTGAAGGGCTTACAACCAGGGTCTCTCAACATCATCAGTTCTCATTGCATGGAAAATATCTTTAAGAAGAATTCACATGGTGTCATCGCTTAGCTCCATTTCATTGAGATGCAACCTTCAACAGTCTCAACTACTCCCTTAGATCTACAACAAATTTTGGATTGATATGCATGTGTTTTTGCTGAACCAATGGGATTTCCACCTTCAAGACCAGAGGACCATCGTATTTTGCTCCTTCCTGGAAGCGTCCCTCCCAACATCAGTCCCTATCACTACCTATTTTACAACAAGATAAATATTGATATGCTTGATTGGTACTTATTGAAGTAAGGTATTATTCTCCCTAGTACGAGTTCCTTCTCTTAACCAATTCTTCTTGTCCGAAAAAAAGATGGGTCATGGCACCTCTGCATTGAATTTCGAGCACTTAATCACATCACAATCAAGGATATGTTTCCAATTCTTATTGTTAATGAACTTCATGGTGCTCATTTTTTCTCCAAGTTGGATCTTCGTTCTGGGTATCACCAAATTCGAGTTCATGAGGATGATATCCCTAAAACATCTTCCTACGGGGACTAGGGTTTCTTGGAGGAGTAAAATAGCAGGCTAATGCAGTTGCACCATCCTTTTTAGAGCAATTTTTTTTGAGGGACTTGCTAAACCCCTGTAGTTTAGGGAGAAAAACTTCATTTGGACACCCCCTTTAGGGATATTTTTTCTCTAAGTTCCCCTTCTATGGTTTTTTGTTTTCCATATGCAATATCTATCAAATAACGATGTTGTGCCAAGGATAAATGTGTGGGTGATACCCTTCCTTTTGGTTTGGTGTCTGGAAGAGGTTTTTTTACAATTCCAAGGGATAGGTATTGATCCTCTGTCTGAGCCAAAATGTATCTCGTTCGGAGGTGGAAGCGAATGGGCCTAGAGTCCAAGGAAGATGTAGAAGAAACTTCTATGGGGGTGACTAGAGTCTTCTTTGATGGGTGTATCAAGGGGAGGGTTTGGAAACTTGCATGGGAGGGGATTTCGAGTAGTGTGTGGTTTGTTCTGGTGGAAGAGCGCGTGGAAGTGGTTTTATAGGTGAATCCAATTGATTGAAGCAAAGATATTTTAATGAGAGATAAAGTGAATTAAAGGGATTTATGGGAGAGAGAACCTTACCCGGTGTGTTGGTTGCATTCATAATATTTGGTGACTAGGCTTGAGCTTTTGCTAAGAGAGGTTTTGAGTACCTCATTTCTTGTTGCAGTTGATCTCTCCCTTGGTTTGTTCTTGCTTCTGTTTCATCCTATAGGGTTTCTTTCGTTGGTTTCTCTTGGTTCCCATATTTATTCTCCTTTTCCCTTTTGACAGGAATTGACGGGTCTTCTTCTGGCCTTGTACCTCTCCTTGTTGTTAATCGTTTCCTGGAATTCTTTGGTCCCTTGCTAAATCTTTGTGTGAATTTTTTGGCCAAGTGGCCATACAGTCGACATCGATAACATCAAAATGGAATCCCTTCGTAGTCAATTTTCTGGCAATGTATGGCTTGTCCCCAAATTAGGTTAAGTCCTTCCCTGAGTCATGTTTGAACATTCATCAAGACTTGGATCCTTACTATTTTCATTCTCCTGGTTCATTTAAATGACATATCTGTGTCTATGAAAATTCCTAATGCATTCCCCAAGTCCCCGAGCATTCCCCAAGGACTTGCATATGGTGCAAACACATTTTTAGCTCTTAGCCTTACATGTTTAAGCTAATGACAAATCATAAACATAATATTATTAAGTCACTTGTATTGTGTTTATTCAATAATTGGAATCAAGTTTTGAATTGCATAGTAATTCATTACTTGTATTGTTTTTATTCAATAATTGGAACCAAGTTTTGAATTGCATAGTCATTCATTCGGGTGAACAATGAATGTGGCTTGGGAAATCTTTAGCATGTGACTTCCTTTAAGACCATTTCTAACAATGTTTTTGAAGAGATAAAGAGTGCATAGTCAGCTACTAACTATTCTTCCATATAGAAATTTTTTTTTGTAACCTTGATTGACTTGAAGTTGGTCGAGCAAACAATGATCAATTGTTTATGAGAAATGAAAATTGTCAATACTATTTGTATTTATTGGTAAAAAATGTGCAATAAAAAAAGACAAATATACAAGCTGCAATAATATATATATATATATATATATATATATATATATATATATATATATATATATANTTCATCTACAGGCAAGGATGAGACAAGTGTACTGTAAAGATTGATTCTATGGTAGTCCTTCAAAATTTGAACAATTATAAAAAAAAGAATATAAAAAATAATTGGATAACTTGTAGCAATGCATGGATAACTCATAACCAATTAATGGATAATCAAATTTTATAAAAAATAACTGATAGTTGATAAATGGATAACATACTTGAAGAATGTGGGCAATAACATGTAGCTAGGCTCATAGCTTATGAATGGATAACCAACATTTATAAAAAATAATTGATAGTTGATAAATGGATAACATACATGAAGAATGTGGATGATAACATGTAGCTAGACATGGATAACTCACACTTCAAGAAAAAATATGACAAATAATTTTTTTTTTCTTTCCAAAGTTACTTCCATTTCATAACTATGTTTCAACCATTTGATCTCTATGACATGATCCAATCACAAAAAAATATAGATATGCTACTTCTAATTTCTGGTGCTAGATCACTTCAAATGACGACGCGATCTCGTATATTTGTTGGATATATTTGGAATTTCCATTTTTTATTCCCCAACACATTAGACGACCACTATTTGTTACAATGTGACTGGATACATGGGCGCCTATTGACCAAGTAACAATGACCTACTGGACACTTCAAGCTTTTTATGGTGGTGCTAATAATGATCTAACCTAAATCTGATAGTTTCGACACTTTGAATCACACCCGCCTGCTGATCCAACTTGTTTCTTGCTGAAGGGGAGTCTCTCACTTACTTATGATAACCAGACCTTCTCTCTTGTGTCGCCTGCTTGAGGAGCCTAGAGGTAACCTGTCCGCCCAGTCCCAGTCGACGTAAAGCAATCAGTCCACCCAATCCAAGTAAGGCAAATAGTCCACCTAAGGAACCAATCCAAGTAAAGTCACATTGTATATGTGATTTGCACATTCTAACAACTAACATTCTAACAGCTAGCGTGCAGTGCATCGAACAAATAAAGTTTTTACAATAAATAAAAATTTTCAAACTATCTATCTGAAGCATGAACATGGTTTTGGCTCGGATTTTGGTTTGCTAAGAACCACTGAATCTCTATTTACCGACAACGGCTGAGTTCGATGAACAATTTGTTTCGCAGCTTCGTAAAAAAATTGTTTGTCTTGGCCGAGGTTTCGATGAACAAAACACCTTTAACGAAAGCGTAGGCTTCTGCTTGGAATCGTGACACCATGCTGCGTAGCAACAAATCCTTCTCATTCCAAACGAGAATTATAATCGGCCTGGGATTTACCCGTTCCTCCACTTCATTGATCCAATTTTGTGCACACATACGAATCGATGTATGTAATGTCATAGACGACAATGGCTGCATTGGCTCCGCGAAAATGCAAGGGAGACATGCTGTTGCAATATCTTTCTTGTCCAGCGGTGTCCCATATCTCCAATTCTACGTCTGCCATCGCTTCCTCCACAAACAGCCTGCGCGTCAACACCGATGCGCCACTGTGGGGGATGCCCCTCCACAAATTCCTCGTATACGAATCGCAAAACAAGGCTTGTTTTTTTCGCTGCAGAGTCACCCAGAAGCACCACCTTAGCCTTAGCGGACCTTTCGGCCCTCTCTGAGATCTTTCTCGGCCACCCTTCATCTCCTGCCATTCTTTCTCAAATAAATCAGAGAAATTATATTACAAAGGTGTAATGAGTTTGGATATGGATTTAACAATATGTAGGTACCGGTGTTTATATACATATATCTCGAAGATGAAGAGATAACGTCGGCCTTTATGCAAATAGGTTTTATTTAACATTGACGCTTTGAAATCAACATTTTGATATTCCAAATAATATTATTTTGTATTTTCAAAATGGTTTATTTATTATTATTAAACTATTATAAATTTATCATTTTATTTCTTATTATAAATTTATTATTGTATTTATAAATGAAATAGATTTTTTTTTTATATATAGTTTTTTTAGTTATTGTTTATTTCATTTTGATTTTTTATTTTATAAGTGCACAGCCTAGTAACTATTTTAATAGTTTTCTATTAATCTAGCAATAAATTCTTAAAATTAGAAATAATAGTATTTAAATTTCCTCAATATGGTTGTCTTTTAAGGTTTTTGAGGGCTTAATCTATTTTTGGTAATTTAAGAAAACTATTTACCAAAATAACCTTAAAATGAAATTAGTAGTTTTGTTAAAATAATTAGATAATATATTTTTTTAATTTCTTTTTATTTTTAATAACATGACAACTACCTTATACCTATTTTTGATGCAATAAAAATGATTAAACTAAAGTAATTTGTCTACCAAAAAACATTATTGATAATAATTTTAAGCTCACATTTATGTCAATCCCAATGGTCAAACAACAGAACTAAAATAGAATTTTTTTCTTCTAAAGAACTAGTTCATCTTGTTATTAGTAGGCTTCCCTCTCGATGGGGGACTATAGTATTCAAATTGCCATTTTTTCAATTAAACCACACAGAACTTAAAACATTTAGTCCTAACTTTTTATCCTCCGCCATTTTATTCAACTAATCACACAAAGTGTTGTTTTTCCAGGAACTAGAAATTTCAACCTCTTATTTGGATTAGTCCGGAGGCAAGCTCATTTTTCTTCGATGGTTTTGCTAGGCTTTGGTTGTATAACACAATATAACTAAATCAGGAGTAGACTAATGCTAGCATTTCATGTTTATGAGATCAAGTCTCTAGTATATCACCTTGGCCACCTCTCACACTTATTCATTTCCAGTGCATGCATTGCACATGTCTTGGTGTTGGTACCATTTGTCTACACTTAACATGAGATCGGCAAGCGAGGTCCCTCCCTCTTGATGCACAATTTTGTCTCAAACTCTTCAGCTATAAAGTTCTAATTACTCAATGAATACGATCTATGGCTAATACCCAAGGCATAGGAAGATACACTTTCTCTCTATTCTTTCCTCCAGGATACATTTTCTCTTTATTATTTCTTGAGGAGGAGGTGAGTGCAGGAACATCCTATTATTTTTTCAGGTACTGCACTGTAGAACTCCAATGCACAACTATATACAAGACTCTACGTGTAAGCTAAATTGCAGAGAATCCTTAAGAGAGAATGAAACAGGTTCTTTTAAATTATATCAAAATTCCTATGGTTCATTATTCCTTGCTAATTGCAGGCTTGAATCCATGTTTCATTGTTTTGTCCCACCTATTTCCTCAACTCTATGATGCTTATGCTTATAACCTTCAAGGTCATGGATCACCTCTCCTACATGGCATCTATGTATTACAACATGGTATGCATGCGTGTATTACGACATGGTATACTACACAAATCAAATGCAAAGAAAATCTACTCAGAAGACTCCAACTCACTTTGAAGAGACTTGGTATGCACCCTCACTCTATACTTGATGCAAAGATGCATGCAGTAAGGTCAAACCTTGATACAATATTTTGAATACAAATATTCTAAAATTGAAATCCTCTAGTACCTCACAACTATCCATGCCTTTGGCAGTGTCTGGTCTAGTCAGTTATATGACTGATGAAAGTCTCTATTGCCATTGTTGGTGGTTCAGGAGAAATGAATTCAAGGTTATGAAATACTTTTTAAATTGCTACTACCAGCTATGTTTCTATTATATTTGCCTGTACTACGTCTACCTAAGCTATCTATATCTTTGCTTTTGCACCAACCTAAAATTCCACACCTAAACACATTGACTCATACAGTTAGGCAACCCAATAATGCATTACAATAATACATAGTCTCTAATAAAGAGAGCACAAAAATCCACACCTTACAATGAAAAAAGGACATAAATCCATCATCGAATTTGCTATAATGTAGGTGTCACAATCTACTAGATTTCAATTTAGAGACAATGATTACAAGGACTTGTTGTATTATTGCTATGTATGGAGTTCCTTAAGGTGCCCACATTTGTTATTTATGATTGATACTAATCGTACACCCTTTTGGATCTTGTTTCCAGATTCTTCAGAGTGCACACACTACTCTTTTTAAAGACCTGGATAGGCTAGCTATACAAAGTGCCTCTCTGCTTCAACAACATTGCAAATGCATTGAACTAAAAAAACACCACGATTGATCAATAGAAGAAAATTATGGCTCCTCGTGGTTATCGATTAAGGATGTTCAAATCGTTATCTCGTTACTTGTTCTTTAAAGTTATCCACGAATAAAAGGTATATATGTAATACCACGTTTTTTGGTGTGAGTCGAAGGTACGTATTTTCTCTTTCACATTGATAAAGGAGAGCACCAGTAGATCGAATAGAATGACCAATAGAAATACTACCAACAGGGTCGGTAGCAACACCAGTAGCAGATATAGAAACTCTAGTTGCTCATGACCAAGCAACGCGAGATTCATATCCATGCGAATGAGGCAACACATAGATGAGGTCTTAACAGATCAAGAGGCTATGGGTTACTCCTTCTTGTGCTATGCATAGCTCAGTGTTCGTAGTTAAGCCTCGACACACCATGGTCTAAGGATCCCTCCACATAAACCTATTATATATAGTCCCCATCATGAGATAAGAATCCCATAACATAGTAAAGTAACTTAGCACTTTCTAGATGGATAGCATTTTTCAAATTGTTCACAAGAACCAGGCATTCAGGCATAATCAATGGTTTCTTACACTACAATTTAACAAGGCTCAACATTCTTCCAGTAATGCCATGTCCCTTTCCACCCTATGTTGGTGGCTGGGGTTCATTATAAATGGGGATGACATGCATATTCAGTTCTCATGTAAATGCATCAAGCACCAGCTGTTTATTTCCATGAGCCACATGTCCAAAAAAAGACGACCAACTCTTGTGCATACAATGAATGGTAACTTGGTAAGCACCTCCACTGCATGCAACGATCACTCATGTAGTCTTGCGTCTTAGGAATGATGCACAAGGGCCCGAATTAGTGAGCTTGTTGCATAACACGATCATTCACAAGACATTAAAGAATAATCCTAAATTCACTCAATATTGGAAAATTTCCTCTCAAAATAATATTGTTGAACCCCCCTACCAATATACCTTTCTAATTAAGAAAACGCCTAGTTTCACCATATTTTGTAGGTATCCAATTTTATTAACCCATTTTTAATACCCCCTTTATATCATATTATCAAGTTGTAACAAAAAGGGACCCTAATGCATCTTATTATAAGCAACCATGATGCTTAATAAAATAATAGTATAATGTTAATAATGATCCCACCGAGATTGTAGGGGAGACTCAATTTGTAGTGTTGGATAGTGGAAGACCTAACGAAATAGTAACAAGGAAGGAAAAATGCACAAAAGGAAACCTAGACAACATATCAATGTAATAAAGAATGTAAAATATTGATAGTCCAATAGTCAGTGAAATGCTTAGAAAAGATGAGAAATGCAGATGTTTCACATCACAGTTTCCAATCTAACAACTTTATATCATGTAAATATAAATATATCCATAGAGAGCTCATGTTTTCTACAATATTAGTAAATTAAAATCCATAAAAACATAAAATTGAAACCCTTTTGTGTTTGGACGTCCCTAATTTCCTATCAAAACAAACATCATTGATGTTTGAACCCAAATGAACATAGAAAAATTCCTCTTACTTTCCAATAACACCATATGATCATGTACATAGCTTGGATTTGGGTCATTCACAAGATGCAATAAATTGGCTCACTTCCTCTACATTTATGTTTGGAATCAAGGGAAGTAACAACATTTAGTTACCTTTTCTTGAATTATATCTAGTTTTTTTCTTAAACTTTACATGAGAGGTAAAAATCTTCATTGTTAAGTTTTAAGCATGAAAATTATAGTTATAAATATACATAGATGGTGAAACTTATATGATACCATTTCATTGTAATGATAAAACACAGGGTATGTAATTAAGATGAATTCCTTGCATATAAGAATTGAAAAAATGATAATGAAGAATACAAAAAGTTGAAAGAAATAATTAGTCAAGAAATATTGATATAATTTTTCATGGTATTAGTGAGCCAAGAAAGATTTATCTCACTTTTCTTGGTTGTGGTGGAGAAATGTTTGATTGAATCTCAATACCCACATAAACCCCAACATAAAAAATGGAGTTAGATCTTTTACTGGAATTCCTACAAAAACACAATACAATTGTTCAATTCCCGAACTCTTGATTAGCTACATAGCTTAACTTTCGAGTTAACAAGGAACCAAATGCATATTCAAGCATATTGAATAGTGTCATAAGCTGCAATGTGACTTCTATCTAAAAAATAAGCACACTTTGAAATTTGACCTTGTATAGAACAACAAAAAGGCATATGTATAAATACATTATTTTTTTTGACATATTACCTAAATGTTTTCTTTGTCCTCATGAATATTGGTGGAGATGTAGTTAATGAAACAGTTCTCTAGTCAAGAACAGTAAATCCCCTTTATTAAGAGTAAGGAAGAATTAGATAATCAGAGTCAGAGCGTAAAGGCTCACATACAGACAGGAGTGGTACACACAAAAATCATTGTATTACTGAAATGAAACTTACATATATAGGTAAGCACCAAACAAACTAGATCCTATAATCAAGGATCAGATCCTATAGCTTAGGAACTATCAAATGACTAATCTGAGAAAGGAAAACAACAAAGAATGCATTGATGCATTATCTCTAACATCCTCCCTTAATGGATAAATGGATTATTTACAACACCAAGTTTCTGTCTAAGGTGCTTGAAGTGGATTCTTCCAACTGGTTTGGTGAAAATATCAACAACATTTTCACTTGTACTATAGTAAGTCAATTCAATCTCTTTTGACTCAATATTTTCTCTCATAAAGTGATGTTGCAGCTCAATATATTTGGATTTTGCATGATAAATTGGATTATGTGCCAACTTAATTGAACTTTGATTATCACACTGAATTCTGGTAGCTTGTTCTTTCTTTGTTGCAACATCTTCAAGAATGCGCCTCAACCAAATGGCTTCCCAAGTAGCACTGGTCAATGATTTATATTCAGCTTCAGTGGATGACACGAATCCTGAACCAATGTGAAAAGCATATCCATAAGTAGTTGGTTGTTTCGTACTGCTCCATGACACGAATCCTAAACCAATGTGAAAAGCATATCCAGAAGTAGATTTTATGTCATCGGGATTCCTTGTCTAGTTGGAATCAGAATAACCTGCCAATTGAACATCAAATGCATAAGTATATAAAAGATCAAAATTAATTGTTCCTTTTAGGTATCTTAGGACTTGTTTTGCCTCTTTCCAATGTGTTTCACATGGCTTAGCCAAGAATTGAATAAGGATGCTAATTGAATATGATATGTTTGTCCTTGTAGTAGTGAGACAGTACAAGATTCCCACTAGTTGATGATACAAAGTACCATATGATTCTTTAGATCCATCGTTACTGTACAATTTCATATTTTTATACAAAGGATTTGATACTACCTTGCATTCACTCATCTGAAATATTTTAAGGATTTCCCTTACATACTTGCTTTGAGTGATCAATGTTTTACCATCTTCTCTCCAAAATGCAATTCCTAAACAATAATGCAAATCACCAAGGTCATTCATTTCAAATTCCTGGGACACATGGATTTTAATATCTTCAATCAACTGATATGCTCCACCTGTAATAATAAGATCATTCACATATAAATATATCAAGCAAACGTTTCCCTCTTTATCTGTCTTAATGTATAGACTTGAATCATTTTTTATTTTCATAAACCCTCATTGTTTAAAGAAAGAATCAATCTTTATATACCATGATCCAAGGGCATGTTTTAATCCATAGATAGCTTTCTTCAATTTGCAAACAAGATGCTCCTGAACTTTTTGCACAAAACTTTCAAGCTTATCTAAATACACTTCCTCTTTTAAATCACCATTCAAGAAAGTAGATTTAACATCTAACTGGTGTATTCTCCAATTCCGTTTTGTAGCTAATGCAACAAGCAATTTGATTGTGTTTAATTTAGCTATAGGTGCATATGTTTATTCAAAATAAACTTCCTCTTGTTGAGAATAACCCTTTGCAACTAGTATTGCCTTAAGTTTGTTAATACTACCATAAGCTTTGAACTTAGATTTGAACAACCATTTAGATCCTATGGGTACTTTATCTTTAGGGATTTCTACTAATTCCCAAGTTTTATTTCCCATAATTGAATTATATTCATTTTTCATAGCATCTACCCATTCTTCTTTATCTTTGGCTTGATCATAATTCAATGGTTCTATGAAATTCATTACATTAGTCATCAAGGCATAATATCTAAACTTTATAGGAGGTTGAGTTTGTCAATTTGACCTTCTAGGTACTAAAATACATGTTGGAGTTCCATCCATGATTCTTCTTCCTTCTGATGTTTCTTCATCTGAGGTGGTATCACTCATGTATCACCCTGTTCCTGTACCTATTGTTTTACCTACACTTTCTGTACAATTTTATCTATTTTGACATTATCATCTGAGATCTACCCTTCATCAAAATTATTCAACCTATTACTTATATTTGTATTCTCATGAAACACAACATTTATACTTGCAATCAATCTATGTGAACTAGGATGTATTAACTTATATGCCTTATGATCATCACAATAGCCAACAAAGACACATTCAATAGCTTTTGCATCCAATTTTATTCTATCATCTTTAGGGATGTGTGCAAAGGCCCTACAACCAAATATTCTTAAATGACTAATTTTTGGTTTATAGCCATAAAATACTTTAAAGGGTGTTTGGAGTTCTAATTTGTTTGTTGGATTCATGTTCTTTAAATACACAGTAGTGTTAATGGCTTCATCCCCAAAACCATTAGAAATGTTTTTACCTTGGAGCATGTTGCAAGCACATTCCACTAGTGTTATGTTTTTCCCATATCCCCTTAACAGTGAAAATATTCCTTGCAAATATTCCTGGCAGTACCTCCAAACGCCCATAGGAAAATCCCATATGTGTGAACCCATAATGCTCAAGAAGTTTCATTAACCCAAGAGCCTTGATACATGTGCACACTCAAGTGTAATAATGTGAGAATTAAAAGAACTTGTCATCGAATGTAATGCTTAATGCTTGAACGAATTGTTTCTTGATAATGGAGAAAATCAAAATTTGCATAAAGACCACTAGGGGAGCCAACAAAGTAATATTTGACCCCTATTTTTTTTAACCCACTCGGGGTAGACGCGAAGCCTCACTTGCTAATTTATTTGTTGTTGCATTATTCTCTCATCGAAAATGATAAGATTGGATGGTCGGTATTTGTGGTAGAAGACCAATAATACGTTTATGAAGTCTTCCTTCTATTTGATCCACAATTTATTGTCTATGCCTAGTTTGAGAGACTATATTTTATTAGAAGAGAATCTCCTATCACAACTAGAAATCGAGTTCCAAGAGAGAGTGATTGTTTGAATCACAGGTATAGAGCATAGTGTTCTACTTGAATATTAATGTTTTTCCCAAGGCCACAAGAAAAGGTTGATATTTCATTTCCATAGTGGTTGAAAAACCTAGCCTGGCATCTCATAAGACCAATCCCCAAAGCAAGGATGTCCTCTTTCTACTCCATAAATTCTCCTAGGGCTTTGTCATGACCCCTAGTGCCTTGTTCCTATAAGTCAAGTACAAAGAAAAAAGTACAATGATGATTACGTAAATGTCTCTCTCCTTCCTCTATTTATATGAGAAGCAAAGGGAGGTCTACAAGTCAAGTGGACCTAGTTCACTACATGCAAGTAGGTCCACACATGTGAAGTGCTCCTCCTATAAGTGACACACCGAGTACTTTTGGGTTGTCTTCAAGCATGCTTCCATCTCCACTATTTGTCCTTGCAACCTGCCATGCACAATTTTCTAGTGCACTCTCTCCTAATAATGCATGCTCAAAATATGCATTGCTTCCAACTATTCACACATGAAAATGCTTTGGCACACCCACATTGTTATTGTTTTCCTTGTCTCTATGTTTTCTCCTCCTATAAGTAACACATTGAGTCCTTTTGGACTATCTTCAAGCATAATTCCATCTCCATTGTTTGTTTGTCCTTATTGAATAATGAATAACAAATGACATATTGGTACAATGCCATGTAAAGGTATACTTATAGTATTGACTAATCACAATGGTTGATAGGTCATTTCCCTTAACTAGGTAATGTCTCTTGACTAGTTCATATCCCTTAGTTAAGATGTTTCAATTCATTTATCATCATGGGAGAATGAGTTGTTTCACAAGAGCATGTTTCCTTATCATTCTCTAAGGACACAACGTTTTTACGTGCACAAGAATTGTAACAACATATTAATTAAACTTATTATATAGGAAGTGGAGTGATCATTGAGGCACATCCACCTTTTTATTCATATATATAAACATGTTTTAATTTAATCGGGCCATGGTCACAGGGGATTCACCTAGTTGAGCAATATCTTATCACGTTCATTCATAAAGGGGAGTTTTTAATTGTGAAAAATAAGGTCAATATATTGTAGGTATTGGGGGGGGGGGNAACGAAGGCGCTATGACATGGTTTCACTAAGTGAAGGCCCCATGGCCATGGTTTAGCCACAAATTGGAGTGTTTGTTATCATAATAACCTCAAGTTCAATTCTAGTAGGTATACTCCTCCCTTGCATGGGGTTTCTCAAATGTGTCTATTGATCTTGGACCTTGTACTAATCATTGATTTCCACCTTCAAGTAGAATATTGTTGATGTGCCCTAAGAGCATACTCTTGTAATGAATTCGGTGACATAATAACAACCCCATTCTTTGTTGAAGTGCAAGACGATGGGACATGTGTGTTTCCATGTTTACCAAAGTAAGAAGGTGGCTTCTCATTTTAATAGACATATCAACATGTTATGTGGTGTGACTAAATCATCACTTGAATAGTGTATGCATATTTCATTCAGGTACACCCCTAGAAAAAATGATTAAGTTTATCCTCTGACACTCTTAGGAAGATTTATGGAGCATTCCAGGAGTACAAAATCAAGATTTGTTAACTCAAAATAATTCACATCAAATTCACATTGTATAGAATAGTTATAATCATAAAAATGCAAACTAGGAGTTCTAACGCAAGAGCACAACGTATACAATGGACTGGTTAAACTAAAGCAGATATTTTCCATAATGAGAAATCATTGTTACTTAACAACAATATGAGCAACCATATGTTCACAATATTTCCCATCCACATGATACAATTTTTAGAAGCCACAATCTTAGTGTTGATTATCGCAGGTCCTTTGTTCGTTTGACTAGCTTTAGGGTATAGTACAATGGAAGATTTCATTGATGCTTATTGTTCCCTTTGGAATATTACAGTCCCTCTTACCTTGGGCATATACCCTTTTATTTAAGGCTCTAAGCACATGGTAGAATCCTACTTCAGAATAATGAGTGATTTTCCAACGGATTCTTTCCAAAATTATTACAAGAATCAATTCTTTTGGTCTCGTATTTGAAACTAAATGACTAATTATAACCATAGAGTCACCTATTATTGTCATTACCAAAATTTCCAATAATTTGGATTGCTTCATACCTTTCCACAAGGCCAATTCTTAGACTTGGTTGTTTGGAAAAACTCCCAAACCCCAAGCATATATTTTCTCTAGATTTCCTCAAGGATAAAAAATTCACCCCGCACCAACCAACCCAGGATTATTCTTTGAAGCTATTTCAAAAAGAGGAATATGCTTGTTTTGAATTATTATCTAATCCCTCAACTTTTCTTTCTTTACTCTCAACCTCCATTCCTTAAGATATCTTACCTTTGGCATGAGATTTAGATGTTTTTGTAGCTTAGTATTAACCATAAGACTATGTAACCATTAGTTTCTTTCTTCGATTTCTAGCTTGGAAGTTTGTTTTTTGGTTATTCCTTTTATATTTATGGTTTCAATTAACATGTCCTAGACTTTATTTACTACCATCCCTAGCTGTAGTTTCTTATTATTAAAAAATGGTTTCATTCCATTCCAACCATATTTTCCAAAAGGTGAAGGGAGATCTCTCAAGATCTGCTTTGACATAGGTTTATCAATATATTTACTCAAATATATTGTGTTCCAAGTTGAATAAGATTCATGTAGGGTAATAGGAATTGTTATTTTAATATTTAAACCTGCCAAGCACCTTCTCCAAATCCGAGTACCAAATTCATACTGCAAAAATAGGTGATTAATCATCTCTTCCTCCTTTTTACAGAGTTGACACTAAGAAGGAGCATGTAATCCTCTTCTTCTAAGGTTGTCAAAATTTAAAATTCTACCATGATTAAGGATCCAATCAAACAACTTAACTTTTGGCAAGGATTCAATTTTCCTTATAGTCTTCCAAATAGAACATTGAGGAAGAATGCAGTGAAGTTGATTCTGATTAAAATACCCTTCCTTCATTGAATAATTTCTTCACTTTGATCCCCAGACCTTACTATCAGGAATACGTCTACTTATAGGTGTTGACTTAGAAAAATGAAGAACTAGATCTTTCCATTGTTGCATCAACTAATCTGGAAAGATTGGTATTTTCCATCGTTTCCAATAACCTTCATAATTCTAGATAGCAATATCCTAAAGATGCAATAAATGATCACTCTCTATCAAATCTAATAGTTAAAGAAGTTGAAGATTTTTTTTAACAGAAGCTTATGTGTTATTCTATCCTCCCATATTTTGATGTCCCTTCCATTTCTTGGCATCCAAGATACACTTCCTTTGAGCACTTCATTATAGGCTTTACATAGACTCCATATCTTTTAACGTCGTTGAGCTGGGAAATCTTGATCTACGATTATAGATCTTATTGTTTGGGTATATTTATTATGCAAGACTGGCACCCACTTCCCTTCTTCTACAATAATGAGCCTCTACAATATTTTATCCCTAAGAGTTTTATTTATTAGGATTGTCTCCCTTAGAGATAATCCTCCATGATATACAGGAGCAATAAGAGTTTTCCAACTAATTAAATGATATTTTCTAGAATTCAACTTCACCCCTTGCCAAAGAAACTTGTGCAGTTGAAAATAAATTTGATATGAGATCCCTAATAGAGATAGAAGAACAAATTTCTGAAAACTTGAAAGAGAATATATATCTTTTTTAAACGACCACCCAACCTAATCATAATGTGTGATTGATTGGATTGAGGCCTTTCATCAACCTAACTCCGAGTACTATCCTTGCTTTCTTTTATGCAGTCAACTTTCTACTTAGGGAATCTACCATCACGATGAACAAGAAGGGGGAAAGAAGGAAGCATTTCCTTATTCCCCTCGTTGCTTGAAAATAATTAGTTGGTATTCCATTTACTAGCAGGGCTATCCAGGGATTTTCCATACAATCTTTAATCAAATTGAAAAAATCAGGACTAAAACAAAAGGAAAGAAGGACTCTATAAAGGAAGGAGAGTTTTACCTGGTCGAAAGCATTTTTTAATTCAAGCTTTATGAGCATCCATTGCTCCTTCCTTTGATGATTGGAATGAATGGCTTCTTGCACATGTACAAAATTATCCAGGATATGTCTCCCTTTGACAAATCCACTTTGAATGGGAGAAATGAGTTTCCCTAGAAGCGGCTTAATTCTGTTAGCCATTAGCTTGGCAATAATTTTGTATCAAGCATTACTTTTTGTTGGAAAGCTTTAATCATTCTCAGGAAATCAGCTTTGATTATTTCCAAACATGTTCTATAAAAATGGATTGAGAAACCATCTGGCCTTAGAGCTTTATCGGGCTCCATGAACCAAATAACATCACAAATTTCTTCTTTTGTAAATTTATTCATGATAGTTGAGTTATGTTCCATGCTTACAATAAAGTGTATATGTGAGAGGAAATCAGAGGTGACCTCCTCACAACCATCACCGTCTTATTTGTAAATATTTTGAAAATGTGTTTTTTCTGCCACTTTGAGCTGATCAAAACCTTTGTAGACCATTACATATGAAGAGGATATTTTAGGGATATGGTTTAGAGAAAGGCATGCTTTGTATTGCCGATGGAAGAATGAGGTGTTTTGGTCTCCAGATTTAAGCCACAAGCTGCGAGACTTAAGACTCCAGTACTCTTCTTCTTCTCTTAAGGAGGGAAAGGATTTGATTTGAGCAACTTGTTCCTTTTCTGTTTCTAAAGTGGTGATATCTTTGATTTCAATTTCCATTTGCAAATATGCTAACAAATATAAAGTATCTCTTTTATGACTAGAGGGGGTATTGATGGTATTTTTAACCCTATCTTTTAGAGCGAGCTTTGTTGTATTGTGTCTTTGCTCCCACACGAAACTAGGTGACACTGTAATTGGAGTAGACCAGGTCGATTGCAAAATTTCCATGAACTCGTCTTTTTCTGTCCAAAGAGTATTGCATCAAAATGGTAGTGGGACCAAGTTTTGTTTCTATTCCAAGAGTAAGAGAATGGTCCCAAATTTAGAAAAATTTAGAGTTCCACTTTCCTCTTTCCAAAATACGAAAGGGTGGAAGCGGAAAGGCGGAATCGGAAAGTTCAAAGTTTAATTTCGAAAAAGGTTAGAGTTCTACTTTCTGATTTCCGAATTCTAGAAGGGCAGAAGCGGAAAGGAGGAATCAAAAAATTCAAGTTTCATTTGTGAAAAAATTAGATTCCTGACTTTTGTTTTCTGCGATCCACAGATCTACAGTCTAGAAGGATTTCACGAAGATCAACGACGTGTAAAAGAAAAGGGAAGCGGAAAAGAGGAAATACGGAAGTCTAGGTGTGAAAAGTTAGAGCTCTTCTTTTTTACATCCGTAAGATCGACAGTATATATAATTTTTTCTAATATTAATGGTACAAAAGGATCCTACGGCAAAAGGAAAAATCAGAAGGGCGAAAAGCGGAAAAGGCAAATTTCTGTGCAATAAAAATTGGATCTCCAATTTCCGTGATCCGCAACCCGTAACCTCGATTTCATATCAATAGATAAGAAATTTTTTGAAATGAATCAATGGTCCAGATAAGGGCAGAAAGGAGCTAACAGGGCCGCATGATCTAATGGATCAAATCTTTCCCGATCAATCTTTGAGATGATCTGAGCCTTTCAATCTCTGTTTTGTTTTTTACTGTGTACCATTGGGGAAAATGAGAAATATTCTTCTTGAAGCTCAATTTTAGTCAAATTGCTTATCATTAAACTTACAATTGGCAAATTATTGTTGTTTCCATATCAAATATATCTCTCATTATGTCTTTGTTGTGTATAACAGGTATTATTGTTCGACAAGTTAGGATGGGCGAAGGTGAAATTGGGTAAAGGTTGCATCTTTGAATGTTTGAGATTCATGGTAGATAAAGGTCTATGGTCCTGAAGATTTCCATTGTTTTAACATGTGAGGACAAAATAAATTTCCAGAGTGGCGGAATGTGTTAGGACTTGCATTTTTCAATGGCCAAGATCAAAGGTGGAATTAGATCTATGGTGGAGGTGAATTCCGTTGATCAAACATTCTCATGGAATTGAACTTCTAAAATCCATGGAATTTGTTAAAGGCCTTCATTTTTCAACGAAGGAGATATAATGGTGAAATATATCTATGGTGGGTGTGAATTTCGCAGCCAAAACATGCACGAAAGATAAAATATTTTGGGGCTGCGAAATCCTGTAGACCCCACAGCTATCAACAGCTCAGATCAAAGGAAGAATCAAATCTACCGTGGGCGTGCATTTCTCAGCCATAACATGCATGAAAGATAAAGTATTTTGGGGCTATGAAATCCTGTGTACCCCGCACTTTTGAACGACAGGGATCAAGGCAATTTTTTATTATTATTATCTATGGCCCACATTAATTTCACAATGGGAATAAGCAAGAATTTTATCAATATGGAAAACTACGAAATCAGTAGGCCCGATAGGATTGGACGATAGATATCTTGGCGGATTTGTGATCTACGGTCAAAATTTCTTTTGCAATGGAAAGGAACAGGAAGTTTGATCAAGTTGGTGGATGGAGAAATCAACTAAAGGCTACATCATCCGACGGTTAATATTTCTCATAGATCAATATCTATGGCTGATAATGATTCTGCTAATCCAAGATGCATGAAAATAAAGAAGCATGAAACAGACATAGGAGCAGCATGACTGGTTCTTGAGCCAAGAAAATACAACGCAAGTGCATGAGAAAATAACGCATAGACCGTGTGTATTTCCAGCAGGGAAAGGGCCGTATAATTTTTTATTTTTGTTTGTTTTATGAAACTATTTGTATTCATCCAGTTGGGTGAATAAGAAGCTTGGGAATATCCTGGGTGATAGATAAAGATAGTATAAATAGGGGTGCATAGCACCATAGAAAGGACCTTTTCCTGGTGAAAAGAATGTTGGACTATTTTGTAAAACAGCTACCTCTTTTCTAATAAGAAGGATCCTTTTACTAGAACAAAGGGCCTACACAGAGATTTAATCAGAATGCGTGGAATGTATACTATAGAACTATTTCTTCTTGATTATGTACATCATACTATGAGATTGATCTAACCTCCTAGAACTATTTCCTTGGTCCTTAATGGTATTTTGTCTGTATAAATGTCTGTGTTGACAGGGTAATAAATGGTTTAAATATATCAGAGCTACCTCTGGTATTCTTTCTACCGTGAATGTGATTATTGTGTTGGTACAATTATCTATTAGAATTTTATGAGCATTTACAGTATATTACTCTAAAATCTAAATTTTCTCCCTGGAAGGGATAAAATAGTTTAGTTTTAGATTTAGATTAGATCTGCATTGAGCTTAGGCATCTGCATTTCATTCTTTAAACAAAAATCATATAAAGGGTGGAATGGGAAGTAACCAGTAAAAGATTTAAAGAACTTAATATACAGTAGCCAGAACCATGAAACAGATGGATTCCCCACACCAAAAAGTGGACGTTCTGATTGGGATTGTCTACCGGGGAGAATCCCTACTATTTGGTACTTGGTATTTTTCCAGGAATCAACATATTTGGAGCTAGAAGGAGGGAATCTAGTGCATGGCTGGTAGAGGAAATCCATTTTTCAGAGAAGATTACTTTGGAACAACATTAGAAAATACCTTCCATGAAGAACACGAATAGATAGGTTCTGGGAAATACGAATCAAAACATTTGTATGATGTCCCATTTGAGGAAGTAGATCAGTTTAGGAGACATTCTAGATCCTACGTCAAGAAAATTGGGGGTTTAAAAATTATTCCCGCATTACCTAAAAGGAAACATTCCAATAAAGTAGCCCCATACACTAGGGATTCAATTCTTGTGGAAAATTCAGAAGAATCGGTAGATCTATCCATCCAAGAAATTGTTCAGCCTCTAAATCAATTAGATCCAGAATCCTCTGTAGTTTCAGTTTTCATTCAGCCTCCACCACAATCTGCACCTTGAATCATGGTTTCTGTCAATCAACCCGCATGGAGAGTAAGAACTCCACTCAACTTGGCTGCTCCAACGCATGACTTACCTAAAAACCCATAAAAGGTTTACCAAAATTTTATCTTGGAAAGGGTGTTTCTGCTGAATATCGCTTAAAAAGTTTTTATCTGGATTTGAATCTTTTAAATGTTGAACATGAAGATGTTGTTTGCAAACTTTTTGCAGACTTTTTCAATTTTCTTTTGAACCTAAATCATCTTCATGGTACTTTAGTTTTCAAGCTAATTCAATAGTAAATTGGGATGGTTTTGAAAAAGCATTCTTAGGTAAATTTGGAAACTAGAAAATTGTAGCCACTCTCATGAAAGAATTAATGTCTATGAGGATGAAAAAGAAAGAAAAGTTCCAAGAATTTAATCAAAGATTCACCACTTTATTGAATATCTTTATTTCTACAACGAAACCAGCTGATGAGTCTCTAATAGAATATTATACTACATCACTTGATCCACAAATAGTAATGTTTGTAAAATGGGATGGTAAAGTTACATTGGTAGAAAACTATGAAGAAGCCAAGAAAGTAGAGACAGATCTAGATAGTATAGAAAGGCATACTCTACAGCCTGAGTTGAAACATACCACAAGAAAAAGGCCTTCGATGTTAACTAATCCCGAAGGAGACCACTCTAATGAGCTAGAAAATGTGGTGAAAATGGTGCAGAAATTGTCAAACAAAATAGTAGACTTGGAAAAGGATATGGTAACTAGTTCTTATAGAAATCCATTCAACCCTTACTACAAAAAAAGGAAGAGAGTGGACAACCCCAATCACCTGTGCATAATTCTTTTGTTTTAAATTTTAATGAAGTAGTTATGGATCATTTTTGTACTTTTCACCAAGAACATCATTTTGAAAAGGGTTCTCCACAATGGATTAATTCAATGACTCTGGTTATGAATCAATTGTTAGATACCTAGCTGGAAGATCCCGAAGAAGAGAAATCCCAAACTAATGAGCCATAACAAAAAAACAAAGAAACCACTATTGTATTATGGGACTGGGAACCTACTGTGGGGCTAAGTGAAGATGAACCTACTGAGTAAATTCAAGTGTCATCAATTTATTTCACAAATAGAAGTAAAGGGGCGGTAGTGGATGAAAGTTTATTACTGCCTAAAATAAAGAAGTTGAAAGAAAACGTGAAGAAAATTATCAGTACTAATCAAACAACAGCTAAGCCTAATCCAATAAATATAAAAGAGGCATTCCTAGTAGCTAACAAACCAATGAAGACAATTATAAATAAATCATAAGGTATTAGAAAAGGTTTGGTATAACATGATATGGGGTATGATATTGTGGAGGATATTAAGAAAACAAAAGCAAATGTTTCTCTATTTGAACTATATAATTTACCTCAGCAAAGAAAGAAACTTCTAGAATCTTTTGATCCAAAGCCCAACAATATCCCAGAAGCCATTGGATCTGATGATGAAGTAAATAAAGCAAGCATTGGAGGAAAATCTAAATCTCAAAGTTTTCCTTTTCTGATATCATTTGAGATTTTTAATCATAATGTACATAATTGTTTGGTAGATTCTGGGGCTTCATCAAATGTCATGCCACTTTCAATATCTAAAAATATTAATTGCTAGCCCACACCATCTCCATCTCGGATAATTCAATTAGATAGATCTATAGTTAAAGTCATAGGGGAAATGAAAGATGTTTTGATTCGTTTGTCTGCAGATCCCAGAGTTTGTCAGTTTATAGATGTTATGGTAGTGGATATACCAGAAGCATATGGATTAATTTTAAGTAGGGTCTAGTCAACAAAACTAAATAGTTATTTGCAATAGACTGGTATGACATGTGGCTACCATACAACAATAGTCAAAACCAATATAAAATATTGAGGGAACCACATATGAAGTATAATGTAACTCAACTTGAAGAGAAGAATGAACCTATGAACTTCTCATCTTCAGTTTTGGGAAACTATTTTTTGGAACTCGAAATAGGGAACTACCAGGTTGAAGAAGCCAGTTGTGAATCCGACACACAGTATGATCTCCTTCAATTCTCATGGCATGATGATATTGATTGTAATACATTAAACTTAGTGACTAACATAGGAGATGATACTAACCAGGTAGAGTTAGAAGATAGATTTTGGTTTCTGTATTTTGATGGTTCTAAAACCCAAGAGGGACCAGGGGCAGGTTGCATCTTGATTGATCTAGATAAGAATAAACACTTTCTCTCTTGTAGACTATAGTTCGAATTCACAAATAATACTGGTGAGTATGAAGCTCTAGTTCTAGGTCCGAAGAAATCCATTGGGTTAGAAGTAAAAAAATTGAAAGTTTTGGAGATTCTGAGATAGTTGTTAGACAAGTAAGAAACACCATTCATTGTTTATCTCCACATCTTAAAGAATACCAGTCCGAGGTATGGAATTTGATTATGCACTTCAATGCTTTGAATATAAATGTAGTACCTAGATTGCAAAATGCTACAGTTGATTTATTAGCTACTTTTGCATCTAGATTAGTACCAGCTAATAATAAGTGTTCTATTGAATTGATTTTCAGGCCACTAGTACCTCATAATGTTACAAATTTGAGGGCATTCGATAATGATGAGCAGATTATTGATTTCTTGATGAATGAAGAATCTTTTAAAGAATCAATAATTGATGAAGAAGAACATTTTTTAGGTTTAAAATTTGAAGATGTAGATAAGGGAAATTTCATGCCTAAAGTGGTAAGAACCCTTGAAGGGATGTTTGATTTGCAGAGTAAGCTCCAAAAACCATCCAATGTGAAGATGAATAGTTCATCAATGCAATATGAGTTGGTAAATATGGGATCAGAAGCCAAACCCAAATATGTCAATTTGGGAAAATGTTGCTCACCTGGATAAAGATGTAAGTTCATCAAGTTGTTTCAACAATATAAAGACATATTCACATGGATGTATGAAGATATGAATAATTATGACACTCACATCATCCAACATGTGATTCCCATAAAAAAAGGAGCAAAACCGTTTCGGAAACAACTTAGAAATATGCACCTGAAGTTAGAACCTATGATCCATAATGAAGTAAAGAAGTTACTGGACGCAAAGATCATCTTCAAGGTTCAACATTCCAAATAGGTTCCCAATCTAGTCCCGCCGAGGAAAAACTCAGGAGAGATAAGGTTGTGTGTTGATTTCAGGAACTTAAATAGAGCATTAAATAAAGATAACTATCTGGTTCCACCAATGGAACATATTTTACAAATGGTTTCATGCTCAGAAATGTTATCCCTATTGGATGGATTTTCAGGGTATAATCAAGTATTAGTGGCCAAACAAGACTGATTAAAGACAACTTTTTGTACAAAGTGGGGAACATTCGCTTATAGAAGAATTCCTTTTGGCCTCATGAATGTCGAATCCACATTTCATAGGGCCATGGACATTGCATTCAGAGGTTTAAGTGGTCACTATGTAGTAGTGTACTTAGATGATGTAACTGTTTTCTCCAAGAGAAGAGAAGACCATTTTTTTCACTTAAAGCATATTTTTGAACGCTGCTGAAAGTATGGTATACCTCTGAACCCAAAGAAGAGCATCTTTGCAGTTCTTGAAGGAAAATTGTTGGGACACATCATCTCAAAGAAGGGAATCTCAATAGATCAAGAGAGATTTGAGGCTATAAATCAGATTCATATGCCCCATAATAGGAAAAATATGCAATAATTTATGGGCACAATAAATTTCGTTCAGAGTTTTGTCCCTGATTTTGCTCAAATTGTGAAACCTCTACAGAAAATGGTGAAGCAAAGTGTAAAGTTCAAGTGGAATGACATTGAGAAATTTTCCTTTAAATATATTAGAACAACAATAACCCAGGCACCTTCTCTAAGGAGTCCAGACTTTGAAAATGAATTTAGTTTATATACCTTTGCTTCAGGCAACTCTCTCGCAGCAGTGCTTACGCAGAAAGGAGAATTGGGAGACGAATACCCAATATCGTTCATGATCACTAGATTACAAGGGGATGAATTGAATTACCCATCCGTGGACAAAAAATCATATGCATTCTTCAAGGAAACAAAACAATTCAGACCGTTATATTTTAAAAAATAGAACAAAAGTTGTAGTTCCTCACCTGGCTGTTAGGTCTCTTTTTGTGTAGGAAGAATTGGGTGAGTAAAGAGGGAATTGGACGACTGCCATATAGGAGTATGACCTAGAATTCAAACTAGATACCGTCATCAAATGTCAAGTTTTGTGCAAATTGATAGAAAAAAATCACACTAATAAGTATTTTGATTGGGAGAATGAAGTTGGGGTGAACTGGATTGATATATGTCCTATCTTTACTGCTCCTGAATCTTGGTACATAGATATGGTGTACTATCTCCAATAAGGATGTCTACCGAAGCAATGGAACTCCAAGAAGAGAAGGACACTTTGGTTGAAGTCATCCTCCTATCAAATAATGGATGGAGTGCTTTTTAGAAAAATTTATGATGGATTTTTTCTTAGATGTCTAGAGATAGAGGATCCCTTTAAAATAGGCAGAGAATTGCATGACGAGCCAGCGAGAGGACATTATTTTGGAGATACCAAGGCTCATAATATACTTAGATATGAATATTACTGCCCAACTTTGTTTAAAGATTCCCATGCCTATGCAAGACAATGTGATGTATGTCAGAAGAGTGGTGGAAAATTGGCAAAAGCGACAGGACCGTTACAACATGTTACTATTTCAAAGCCATTCGAACAATGGAGTATATATGTTATTGAGGAAATAAATACAAATTATTCATTATAACATCGATATATCCTTATAGATACAAATTATTTCATGCGATGGGTAGAAGTGATTCCATTGCGCAAAGTGAACGAGAATGATGGCATCGACTTCCTGCAAGAGAGCATTATGAACAAGTTTGGAGTTCCAATTTCCCTTGTTTTTAATAATGCATATTATTTCACATATACTAAAATAAGTGAGTTTTCTTATGAAAAGTGAATTAAGTTACATTACTCAAAAAATTATTATCCTCAGGGAAATGGTTTAGCAGAATCAACAAATAAGAACCTTATCCGAATTTTGAAGAAGACCGTTATTGAAAATCAGATAAAGTTGGCACTCAGCCCTTTCAAATGAACAATGGGAAGATAGGGTCACTCCAAATAATTCCTTAGGAGTGTATTCCTATACTCTTGTATATGGAAAATAATCTATTATGTCCCCAACCATTCTGCTCCTATCTTCGCAGTTAGCTCAAGCCTCAAGGGGTTCCAATAGCGAAGTTTTACAAGAACGAATTGACACTTTGTTAAAACTAGAGGAATTACAGGAAAATGATAAAGATATTTTAAATCAACATCAAGTTATCATCAAAAGATGTTTCGACAAAATAAAATATGGTACAAGAAACTTTGATGTAGGAGACCTAGTTTTGAAATGGGATAATCCTCATGCAGAAAAGGGAAAACACACAAAGTTCCAACATTTATGGATTGGCCCTTACCTAGCCACTGAATAGTTAGGCCCTGCAACTTACCAATTGCAATATTTACAAGGACATGAAGAAATTCTTCCTGTAAATGGCCTTTTTATCAAACATTACGTCACTTAAAGTTCTAGAAATCCCATGTACATAAATAACTTGCTTTTATTGATTTTTGTTTTCCAGTTTGTTTTTCTTTTTTCTGTTTGTTTCACCTTATTTCATAGCCTTAATTTGTTTGCATTTAATAAACTAGCTCAATTTTTGGTGCTTGGAAGTATAGGCATCTAATTAAAATGAAAATCTTTGGATTTTAGGAATTGCTTATAGGAAAGAGAAAATGGTAAAGTTCAATCATAATGAGATTATTTAACTGTTGACAGAAAATGGAAATGGAAGCTAGTCTTCAAGCTCACATGTGAATCATTATAACCCCTGTGAAATAACCAAAACTCATGAGGTATTGAGTACTATCTTGGGGTTTCATCCACCCTCACATTAATACCTGTCTCAGAAAGCATATCATGATGGACCCACACAAAGGAAGTAGGTATGGTGGATGTATGGTATTCAAAATGATCCCATTATTACAAATCAAATAAGCCAAAAGGATTAGATTGAAAAGTCATTTTTTTGAAATATCCAGTCTTCAATCAAAGAAATGATGCTGAAGAAATCAATCATCAAACCAAAAGGGTTGTCAAAATAACAAATATCAGCAAGGTTGTTCTCCGCCCGTGAGCATGATGAGCAAACAAAATTGTCACTCACACAAAATGACATTATGGATGGAAGAATCTGTACCAAATTCTCAAAGTAAAAGAAGCAATGAAGGAAGACTTAGAAGACATTTTCAGTCATAAATAAAGCATCAAAAGAATGCTTATAGCATGGGAATAAGGAACAAATGAATACATTTGTCTTACTTTGTTACGATCCTGTGGAGTCTTATCTAGTGGAAACTTAAAGACATGGGGTAAAATGAACTTCATACTCTGGCCCTAGGAGAGTTATCAGGACACCGAATTCTTGGTTGCCTTACTCCCAAAGAAATGGTATCAAATGTGATGCTTGAAAGTTGCATCCTGATTAAATCAGGTTTAAATAGGTCTCAGGAGATACATTTAAGTAATCATTGAACATTCACAGTATAGTACCATATGGCAATATTGTTGTTTAAAGAAGGTTTTTTTCATAGATCTGTGTTCACTAGCTAGTCACCAATTGTTGCTATTGCAACTCCTTCCCCAAAAAAATTTACATTTTAGGGCCCCTCCTTCATTTTTTTTATTTTTAAAGCACGCTTACACTTGTTTCCCAACTTAGATAAGCCCTCCCTGCATACATAGTCTTTCCTAGAAGCTTGAATAGAATAATTTTCCTAATCCGAAAATGTCATTTTGGTAAAAAAATCCTTAGGCACGACCTTGGAAACATGCCTTATACGCAAAATCCTCTTTCAATTTCAGATCACTGACCAAGTACGAATCGAAAAGATCAACGATCAAGAAATAGCGGAGGTAGGAAAGTGGAAGAAGAAAGACTAGAGTTAAATTTCGAAAAAGGTTAGAGTTGCGCTTTCTGATTTCCGAAGTCCAGAAGGGCATAAATGGAAAGTCCAAAGTTTAATCGTGAAAAAAGTTAAGGTTTCGCTTTCTGCTTTCTGAAGTCTGGAAGGGTGGAAGTGGAAAGGTAGATTCAAAAAGTTCAAAGTTTAATTTCGAAAAAGGTTAGAGTTATGCTTTCTTATTTCCGAAGTCTGGAAGGGCGGAGGGAGAAAGTCCAAAGTTTAATCACGAAAAAAATTAAGTTTTCGCTTTCCTCTTTACGAAGTCTGGAAATGTGGAGTTGGAAAGTGCAAAGTTTAAATTCAGAAAAAATTAAAGTTCCGCTTTCCGCTTTCCGAAATCCGGAAGGGAGGAAACGGAAAGGCGGAATTAGAAAGTTCAAAGTTTAATTTCAAAAAAGGTTTAATTCCACTTTCTAATTTCTGAAGTCTAGAAGGGAAGAAGCGGAAAGGTGTAATAAAAAAAGTCAAGTTTTGTTTGTGAAATAATCAGATTCCCGACTTCCATTTTCCACGATCTGTAGATCTACGATCCAAAATGCTTCCACGAAGATCGACGGTGTGGAAAAGAAGCAGGAAACAAGAAAGAAGAAATACAGAAGTTTGGGTGCGAAAAGTTAGAGTTCCACTTTTCGTCATCCATAAGATCAACTGTCCAAAGAATTTTCTCTAAGATCAATGGTCCAAAAGGATCCCGTAGCAAAAGGCGAAATTGGAAGGGAAGAAAGTGAAAAAGGAAATTTTTCGTTCATAGAAAATGGATCTTCGCTTTCCGCGATCTGCAACCCGTAACCTCGATTTCAGATCGACAGATAAGAATAGTTTTGAAATGAATCAATGGTCTAGATAAGGGCAGAAAGGATCTAGTAGGGCTGCATGATCTAATGGATTAAATCAATCCCGATCCATCATTGAGATGATCTGAGCTGTTTAATCTCTGTTTTTTTTTATACTGTGAACCATTGGGGAAATTGAGAAATCTTCTTCTCGAAGCTCAATTTTAGTCAAATTGCTTATCATTTAATTTACAATTGGAAAATTATTGTTGTCTCCAGATCAGATATATCTCCCATTATGTCTTTGTTGTGTATCACAGGTATTATTGTTCAACAAGTTAGGATGGGCGAAGGTGAAATCGGGTAAAGGTTGCATCTTCGGATGGCTGAGATTCATGGCAGATCAAGATCTACGGTCCTGGAGATTTCTGTTGTTTTAACATGTGAGGATAAAATAACTTTCCAAAGTGGCAGAATGTGGTATGACCTGCATTTTTCAATGGACAAGATCAAAGGTGGAATCAGATCTACAGTGGAGGTGAATTCTGTTGATTAAACAAGCTCATGGAAATGAACTTTTAAATTCCGTGGAATTGGTTAAAGGCCGACATTTTTCACTGGACATTAGAGGAAATTTCAATTCAAAATGGGTCTCCTAAGAAAAATAATAAAATAATAGTTAAAATAATAAAATAATATTTATTAATTTTGGAGGAAGAAAAGAAAAAAACTACCTTTTTTATTCATATTTTCGACATATCTCCCTGTGTTTTTACTCAAATTTCAATTGGGAGAGATCGTTGGATGCGGAATTAAATTTTGCATCCAATGAGTACCCACTTGACATACTTTTGACAGACCCCCCTACCCCCAAAAAAATAAATACCCAAAAAAATGTGATGACGACATCATTGGATGTGGAATTTAATTATGCATCCAACGAGCTATTTTGATCGAAGTTTGAGTAAAAACACAGGGAGATATGTTGAAAATGCGAACAAAAAAGTAGTTTTTTTTATGATAACTATCCCCAAATTTATATTAAAAATTTGTTTAAGACCTATACGGTATTTCAAATTTAAAGCAATTTCATTAGTTAACACATGATGACATGGGATTTGAATTAGGGTTGAAAGGCCCATTTTGAGTTGAAATTTCCTCTAATGAGAGATATAATGGAGGATGGGATCTACGTTGGGTATGCATTTCGCAGCCAAAACATGCACAAAAGATAAAATATTTCGGGGCTGCAAAATCTGTAGACCCCATAGCTTTCAACGGCTCAGATCAAAGGCAGAATCAGATCTCCGGTGGGTGTGCATTTCACAACCAGAACATGCATGAAAGATAAAATATTTTGGGGCTACCAAATCCTGTAGATCCCACACTTTTGAATGGCGGGGATCAAGGAGACTTTTTTATCTATGGCCCACATTAATTTTGCAATGGGAATAAGAAATAAATTTATCAAGATGGAGGACTGTGAAATCAGTAGGCCCAACAGGATTGGACGGCAAAGATCTTGGCAGATTGGTGATCTACAATTAGAATTGATTTCGCAATGGAAAGGAGCATGAAGTTTTATCAAGTTGGAGGATGGAAAAATAAGCTAAAGGTTGCATCATCCGACGGTTAAGATTTCTCATAGATCAAGATCTGTGCTTAACAATGATTATGCTAATCCAAGATGCAGGCAAATAAAGAAGCATGAAACAGACACAGGAGCAGCGTGACTAGTTCTTGAACCAACGAAATACAACGCAAGCACATGAATAAACTAATGCATAGACTGCGTATATTTACAGCAGGGTAAAGCCCGTATAATTTTTTATTTTTGTATTTTTATGAAACCGTTTGTATTCATCCAGGTGGGCGAATAAGAAGCTTGGGAATCTCCTGGGTGACAGATAGAGATAGTATAAATAGGGGTGCAGAGCACCATAGAAAGGACTTTTTCCTGGTGAAAAGAATGCTGGACTATTTTGTAAAATAGCTACCTATTTGCTAATATGAAGGATCATTTGTTGGAACAAAGGTCCTGCGCAGATATTTAATCGGAATGTGTGGAATACATAATGTAGAACTATTTCTTCTTTCTTCTGTATATCATACAGTGAGATTGTTCTAACCTCCTAGAACTAATTCCTTGGTCGTGAATGGTCTGTTGTCTATAAAAATGTTTGTGTTGACAAGGTAATAAATGGTTTTAATATATCAGAGGTACCTCTGGTATTCTTTCTGATGTAAATGTGATTATTATGTTGGTACAACTATCTATTAGAATTTTATGAGTATTTACAGTATATTACTATGAACTCTAAATTTGCTCTCTGACAGGGATAGAATAGTTTATTTTTAGAATTAGATTAGACCTACATTTAGCTTAGGCATATTCATTTCATTATTTAAAAAAAAATCATATAAACGGTGGATTGAGTTGTAACTAGTAAAAGATTTAAAGAATTTAATCTATGATAGCTAGAACCATGAACCGGATAGATTCCCCACACCAAACAGTGGATGATCTTATTGGGATTGTCTACCAGGGAGAATCCCTACTGTTTGGTACCTGGGATTTTTTCGAGAATCAATAGAAGGTTATCCCATTCAATTTCAGTCTCTTGGATCATGAGGATATCAAGAGATTCAACTTTCAAGAGGTCTTTGACTGCTTTGGCTTTCAATGGATTCCCCAAGCCTCTACATTTCTAAGAGACTAAGTGAATTATTTATTGGGAATGGAATGGGTAGAACCTCCCTTGGGAGCCCTGGTTCTGGTATTTCTCTTGATTGAAATTTCAATAGTGGATTGGCTTCCTTGCATTTTTTGCCTCTCCACTTCTTCTTCTCTAGCTTCCTTATGTGATTTCCTCCTTGCTCTTTTCGAGGGCCTCTCGAAAGTCTCATCCTATGAGGAACCAGAGGTTTTTGATGGCTTCTTTCTTTTGATTTCTGCATAGGAAGGGGAGGAGGAGATTCCTAAAGGAGAATCGGGTTGGGCTGCCTCTACGTTTTCTTTCTCCACTATGGGAGGAAGGTTCTGCTACTCGGTCTCCTCGTTTGTTGGCTCTAGAATTTCTGAGGGTGTGCTGAGAATTTCAAATGGTTTTTTAGAATCTTCTTCCAATGAAGGGGATGAGATCCCTTCCACTTGTACCAACCTTGTTGTGTGAGTGTTAGTCCCCATTGGTGCCCCTTTTCCTTTGTATCTACTATTTTGTTTTGACAGAGTTTCTTTCTGAACCTCGTCCATTGTTTTCCTTTCGATTTCTCCGTATCTTCCTCAAACTTATTTTTGCAATTCCTTACAAAATGTCTGTAGTTGTGGCAATGACTGAATTTAAATGGAAGTTGTTCATAATCCAACTCTTGGATGTGAGACTAGTATGCGACTGTAAGTTTTATGGATTCCGGTAACCCTACTTCCAGGTCTACCTCGACACATATTCTTGCACATGAATACCGATCCTTTCTCTCTGCTTGATCGATATATTTCCCAAGGGTATTTCCAATTGATTCTAGTGACTCCAGTTTCCAACAATGCAAAGGTAGATGATGAAGGGACACCCATATTGGAAATACCAACGATACATCTTGAGTCGGATCAAAATAAGGTGTCCATTTATTTAAGCATAGGTCATGAGGGCCCATAAAATACAGACCATTCCTAAAAATAAGGCTTCTATCTTCTACATTGTCAAAGACGAATATAAATAAGCCCTTACCAACAAGATGACTTCTGATGCCTTTAGTGACTAGAGGACACCAGTTCCTCTGCACCCACGGTTCCGTGACTTTGGGGGAGGTCCATAGTCTTGTGAAATACCAAATGATCCCCCTTTCTGTTTGATTCAACACAGACCAACATGATTCCTCTACGGGGAGGGAAACTGTAGGTATACGGTCAAGATTCTTCATAAATTTCTGTTGGGATTCAGATGTGGGACATTTGCAGCTAGCCGCAACCAGCTTCCGAAATGTCATAACCTCTGGAGGTGGGGCCCCCTCCTGGGGCCATGATGATGAGAAAGATCGCTAAATCGATGCACACCAGAGCAGTCTCGCGCATGCTATCCTCTACGATGCAGTACTATATTTACAACATTAGTTAAGGAAGTGGAATTTTCTTTTATACTTGTTACCATTATTAGATTTATAATATTGGTCAAGGAAGTGAAATTTTAATTTATACTTGTTGAAAAATATTATCCTCCAAACTATGAATAAAAAAGTATGTTAAGTTTGATTAACCGAAAAGGTACACAATGTAAAAGTACTTACCAAGTTCCCACAAATTGCAAAGTTTGGTATCTCTAAGTTTGATATAATTCTACACATTGATATGTTTTCAAACCTCTCTTAAACTGGTATACGACTATAAGATCCATTCTTAAGTAAGCATTTCCATTGACATGATTAATTGTTGTGATGCAATGCTTTGTCCAAGAGACAAAAAAAAAAAACATATGTAGATTTTTTTTCTAACAGATTATGTATAACTCATTTTAACCTAGGACCTATGAAATCCGTAAGGATCATTTTCATATCTCTAATAAAATTGTATTTGTATTTGTTTTAAGCGAATATGAAGTTATCGAAATCCTATTTTATGCTTATGGAAAGGAATTGGATAAGTGTTCCAAAGGTAGCAAAAGAAGTGTCTAATTTATTTTTATGTTTAAAATTTAGACCATGTTACAATTCCAACAAACAAATGACATAGTTGCAAAAAACAATGTCACAATTGTAGCTACATGTTTTCAATGTTCTAACACCGACTATGGAAATGAGATACTGAGTTAGTTTGAGCTAGTCTGGTGACAAATTAGAATATGTGATGTATTTACAACATCACTACAAAATTGTAGTGATGTATTTCCATTGCGTTAATGACCAAAATGTACATGAGATATTGCTTCATTCGAACAACGAGTTAGAAATAAAAACATATGAACATCCCAGAATTAATTAACTGACACACTAAATTGATTGTTGTATCATCATTTGTTTGTATCAGCATCAATATAACGACATTCTATTGGGAAAATGAATTTTATCACTACAACACGTGGACACATGAATGGTACTAGGAATCCATTAAGTCATTGATATAATGTTGGTAGGCTATCATTATGGCTTCAGACTACCAATGTCATGTTTGAAAATGATTTGTCAACATTGGAACACATGGCTAGAGTGTTGTCGAAATTATGTTGGTATGTGTGGGAATAATTACATGGTAGGGAAATTGGCACTTTTGGAGGTTATGTACACAGGTTACTTGTTCAATTTCTACAGGTTAGTAAAATTATCCTCACCTTGATTCCTTCTAGGAATAACATGTGTTGTCATTCTTTAGTGAAAAAAAAGTGTGGGAATAACTATGTGAGGTTACACAAATGTTTCACGAATAATGTTCCATGTCGTTTCCATATGGTATGGGAGAATCAATTGAAGGAGCAATGAGATAACTATTCGGCAAAGTGAGGGAAAAACCATTTTGAAAATAAAAATCACCATTCTTTTAATGTGATAAGGTTTAATTTAGTATTGGTATAATGTCAAAAATGTACCCAATTTTAATAGTGAAATATTAAGTCAAATTTGGAGAAACTTAGGAAGTTTCTCCTTTTACCACAATATTGTTCCTCTCACTTTAGGTTGGTTATTTTATATCTCAAAAGGGAATACCTAAATCTTATTTATGATTAAGGAATTTAAGATCAGTGAAACTAATGAAAAAACAAACATGAAGGTTATAGGTTTGGGTTTTAAATAGAAAGATGGAAATTGAAGGATTCATTCATAATCATTAGGTAATGGAGTTTATAAACACTAATAGAGCCTTTGATGTAAGAGTGGATAAAATAAAGATTATTATATTTTATATTCAACATACTGATAAGATCAACCAAGTTAATGTATAAATACTTATTGGCATGCTCTTAAGAACCAAATTCATTCACAAATAATCAAAGATAATGCCGCATGTAATAAAACAACAGAATAGAATTTATTGCACAAATCCATATATAGAGTAAATGAACGCCTTCATTGGTTTTCCCAATTACATCAAGACCATACTGGACTGCTTCAGGGTCATACTATTTCCTTTTTCCCACCAATAGAGTTAAAAGAAAAAAACCTTAATTCACCATTTGTTAATTATTCTAATAATACACATTAGCGATGAATTATGTAAAGAAGGAACAAGATGATCACACAATCTACATTACATTATTACAATTCAAATTCCCCAAAAGTTAATCTCATAATCCTGGACCAACCCTTTGATAATATTCATTCTCATAAAAATTAAGATATAATGGACTGATCATGTTGACATACTTAAGGATGATAAGAACTAATGAAACAATTAAACAAAAACAATCATATAAGGCACTTAATATGAGATTTGAACATGTATAGATCTAGGTACATATAATAAGTATATGTGCAATGAGAAACAAATCAACCATCAAATCACAATGTAATAAATGGATAAAATGGATTACTAAAAAAGAAACTTGGAATAGAAGATAAAAGAATGATCAAGTTTATTAAATTTAAAGAGAGGTGGAGTACAAAGTTTAAAGGCAAGAAATTAGAATTATGGTTGAAGGGAATTCAAATTGCTCATTATTGCATGAAATGTGTTAGGATTAAGAAGATATTAAAAACCCTTAGTTAGCCTTTCTAACTCTACTAGACTGAGTTAGAATGAGTCTAGACTAGTTAACTGATGGAGTGCTAAGTTAACCAAGTGAAAATTTAATTAACTGAATGGATTTTGAGTTAAGTAAGCAACAGTCCCTAATTAGGTCCATGAAGGTGATCCAAGGAATGAATGGTCTCCGTTAGCCATATTAATTATCATAACCTGAGTTATACTAACTATAGACTTCACAACAAATAGTTATCTAACTAATTGCATAGTTAATTGATTGAATATTTAGCCAACTAACTAAGAAGGAGTGCAAAACTCCTAATTATGTCTATGAAGTTAAATTAGGGCATGTAAGGTCAATTAGGTGAAGTTGCAATGGATCACCTAGTTACCAACTAAGACTAGTTATTAGTCATGTGCCCTCTAATTGAGGAATGCAGGGTCATATTGGGGAATGTGCCCTTAGATTGAGGAAATAATCCAATTAGGATCAGTTAGTGATTAGGTTTTGTGACAAGTGGTGGTTAGATTCCCTAGGAGACTCAAGCGTCCACAATGAGTGCATTTTGGCCCCTAGGAATCATGAAGTTAAGGTCTAGAAGGCTATGAGAGGTTTTTAGTTCCAACACTTGAAGCCCAAGAGTCAATTGATGAAGTCAAGAGTGATTGTTGTGTGTACGTTTAAACATTAAATGAGTTGCTAATGTATCCTACATCATGGTCGATATTATCGATCTTATTTACTTCTACCCACTATCATCATATGCTTTCACACTTAATAGCCTAAACATTGTAACTTATCCTTTGGGCCCCTATGCCTTTGATTTCAAAATCCTCCTTACCATGGAATTTATAGTGAGAACTCGCACACATCAATTGGCCATCTATAACTTGAGATATGAGCACAAATAAAAATCGTTAGATTTTGTAAGAATGGGAATTTATGCATGAGAATGGAAATCATAATATACATCTCAGGGAAACATTTTGAGCACTTCCCCTAATTCCAAGGATGGTAACTAGGGTAATCCAAATTATCTAGGGCACACGGATAGGTTACAATGCTCACACACAGACCAAGTATTTACAACATATATATCATGCATAGTTCAACAATTATCTCACCAACTATTAGCTCACAAAGAGTACACCAATTAGGGTGTACTTATGTCTCATTTAGGATTTGAACTTGGGTGGAGAGAATGAATGCCTACATCCCCATGAATAAAGCTATTTCTCCTTGAACTAAGAGCCCATCAACTTGTCAATCGAAATCCACAAGGAATTATAACACTAATCCTCATTGTGTTACACTTGCCACAGGTCAATTGTCTAGTGTAACACCTAACACCATCTATTTTCATGGTAATAATGGCATCGATTATCTAGTTGTTTTTCTACATGTCGATAGTAAAATATTTGGTTCTATTGTACAGTCAAGTGAAAATAAAATTGTGTAAAGGAAGTTGGAAGCTCTACACTCTACATTACATATTACAAAGAAATGGATGCAAAGGAGTGGAGGATAATGACATGAATAGTGTATGAAAAGGTGTGGATGAAAATGGGATGCATAGAAAATAATGCATATGGTGGAGTATAGAGTGTGTATATGCCAATGATGGAGGCTCAGTAAATATATACATGTGGTCTAGAGAGAATGGAGTGCATAGAGGGTGGAGTCTTGGTTAATGTGAAAGAATAATAATGTAAAATGGATGTGAATTTTGCACTTATGTTAGCAACATAAATTAAGTTCTTTTTCACAAAAAAAAGAACTTTTCCTGCTATTATATTAATCAAAGAAAAATATTCACTTCTGCATATCATCCTTACAGTCTTCTTCCTTCTTACATTTCCATACTTCAATACATGAAAAAACTAATATGCTAATCCTTTTTACAAAAATAAACTTATATGCTGAAAAAAATCCATAGCAATCTGAGCAACTGAAACTTCCCATCCAACATTTAGACCAAGTCTATGAATTTTGTTTCCCCTTCATGTATCACAGTGCCCTCCAAAAATTATTGAAACCTCAAGCGACCAAATTTCAGAGAAATGACACATTTTGAGAGAGCATCAACCCTTGTATTAAAAATCCTAGAGATATGCCTGAAAGTGATCTACTTGAAGGATTAAATATTGAAATTTCTAACACCATTGATTGAGTGAAAACACCTGAATGTTAAATAATCCATTCATCCATTCTATTAAATCTTTGGAGTCTCCAAAAATACTAATATCAGATATACCTATAAAAGCAACAAATTGAAGAAGGCCATATAAAATCAGCAACTCAGCCTTAGTATTGGATCCCTGACCTCCACTCATGCTTAGAGAAATATAATGATCCTTGTTTAAAACAACTACCATACCACTGCCACAATAGGAAAGGTTGGAAGCACCATCAAAATAGCCTTTAGCAAAAGAGGCAGAAAAAATAGACAGATAATACCTTTTGATCTTTCGTACATGTTGTTGAAAGACACAAAATATTTAAAGAGGTCAATACCCCTGATCCTGCAAATAAAATAATTGGGGCTAATATCCTGGAAAACAACTTTATTCCTCGAAAGCAAGAGAGACCAAGAGATTAAATTGGCAACAAATTGAAGGAATCAGTATTATGAAACCATTCTAAAAAAAAGAAGTCTCCAAATTATCAACACCTCAATCCAAGCTGAATCCCAGAAATAACTTAGCAACTGACCAGACCTATTTGCAGAAGAAGCAATTCACAAATAGATGTAAAGATGTTTCTTCATCCTATCTACAAAGAGGGAAGAAGCTTGGACCTTGGAAACCCCTCTTCATGAGATTGTACTAAGTAAGGGTCTTGTCCATAAGAGATAACCAGCATAAGCATTTCAATTTTTGTGGTTAATTCCACTTCCACAAGTGTTTATACCACTCTCTTAGCTCAGTATTACTCCCATTCCTGGAAATGTAATCATAAACAAACTTAGCTATAATGGTCCCATTTTTTTTTCTCTAGCTAGACCAAAATATGATTTCCATATTTAATCCTAACCCCATCCTCTTTCAGAATTTCAATATAAGAATCCCATTGAGTAGCACATTTAGCTGGTAACCCCCTTTTAAAACAGACCATTTAGGTATTTTCAACATATCCAGAGTCTTCATATCAATACAGTTTAGATGTTCAATAATTTATTTAGGCAGAAAAGAAAAATATTTGTCACCAACAAAAGGGTCAACTCTAGTACAAACACTTCTACCATTGCCTATATCCCAGCAAATACCTTTTTTCAGCAAATGGATCACTTTGAGAAGTTCTTCTAGACCACCAAGGCTCCACTCACATCAAATTCTGTTGTTCTAATCCAAATGCCAATTGGATTGATCTTCAAGTACTTTGTTTTCATCATTTTACTCCACAAACCGTGATCAAATAGACATATCCACAGAGTTTTTAAATAGAGGGATGAATTAAATAAAGACAATTTCTTAATACACCAACCTCTAAGGGGATTTGGAGTATCTAGAATCTCCCATGAAGCCAGATGAAATTTTCTTTCTGAACTAGAGCCTGCCCATAAGAAATGAAAAATATTTGCTTTGGTAGCATTTATGATAGAAGCATGTAGCTTAACCAAAGAGCACCAATAAACAAGGATACTTTGCAAAGTAGCGTTTATTAAAGTAAGCCTACCACCCAAAGAGATAAATCTATATGACCAATTAGTAATCCTTTTTTTAGTCTTCTTTAATAACCAAAACCAATATTTCACCATGTAATTGTTAGGTTTTAAATAAAACCCTAAATATTTGAAACCGTTATCCATCTGATCAAGCTTAAACTAAAAGCAATTCTTTAGTTCTATTATAAATCCTGGCTAAGCCTTATAAGTAAAATAACAAGATTTTTCTATGTTGACTTCCATACGTGTAGCATTGTAGAAGAGATACAAAATAGAATACACAATCTTACAATCCTTAATGTTATCCAAACCAAAGAGAATTACATCATCTACACAAATCAAATGTGTAATAATAACTTCATCTGAAAATTTTATACTTGAAAGTAGACCTTCATTACGAGCTTAGGATATCAATTCGTTGAGTCCTTCAATCATTAAATAAGAATAATAAAGGAGAGAGGGGACAACCCTGTCTCAATCCTCTTGAGTTTTTTAAAAAAGAGGTAGGAGACCCATTGATTAAAATTGAAAAGTTTGCAGAAGAAACACATGCCATAATCCATCTCATCACTTGCTCAAGAAGACCAATCCGAAGAAGGGAAAAACTCAGGAATTCCCAATTAACTTTATCATAGGACTTTTCTAAGTCAATTTTCATTACAACATAACTAATTTTCTTAGTTTTGACAGTATGGATACAATCAAGGGTTGTACCAATGGCATCTAATATCTTCCTATTGGCTAGAAAGCCAAATTGTTCCTTTCAAATAAATTTTTAAAGTTTAGGTTTCAGTATGTCAGCAATGATCTTTGTCACCATCTTATAGATCAAATTGAAAAGTGCAATGCTACCTAAAATCAGAAAAAGTCTTAGGAGAGTCCTTCCTTGGAATCAATGTAATTAAAGTAGCATTAAGAGAACCTGTCATATAGCACTTCTTCCTGGAAAACTCTGCAAAATCCAACAAATATTTACCCATAATATCAAAGAATGCCAAAAATAGCTCAATTGTCCACCCATCAAGACCGGGACTTTTGTCCTTGGCAAACTTGGATAAAACCTTTTGAATTTCCTCAAGTGATATTTCTTTACCAACCTCCATACCTTCTTCCCTAGTGAAGAAAGAAGGAAAAAGTTCAAGAACTTTTAATTGATTACCAATAAGAGATTTCCTATGATCCTTGAATAAATATTTAAAATGTAATTCTACAGCAGTTTTAATCTTATCATGGGAGTTGGACTTTACACCATCTACAACACATATCTCCCAAATCATATTTAAATTCCTGCGATAAGAGGCATAATTATGAAAAAACTTTGAATTCTTATCACCTTCCTCGATCCAAATGGCTTTGCTTTTGAGCCTCAGTTTATCTTCATCTTTCTTAAGAATCTCATCCTATTTATTGGTCAAATCTAAAAAAAATCCTTTGTCTTCTGCAGAGAGAGATCCTGTCAAATTTGAGAAAATAAGTTTAGAAATATCATTTTCAATTTGCCGTAAAGAGGATCTATACTCTATAGATTTCCTTTTAGTCTAGAAAGTAACTTTATTTTTAAGTGTCTTCAACTTAAAAACTAATTGTTCCATGACATTAAAATCCCCTGGAAATTTAGAAGTTAACCAAAAATCCCTAATCATTTGACAAAAGTCTTCATTTTTTAGCCAAGAGTGATCAAATTTTAAAGGTCGAATAGTATCCAAAGGATCAACATCTACTTGTAAAGCAATAGGAAAATGATCATATATGTTGTTCTGAAGAACCCAAAATTTATATTGTATACATAAATCCACCAATGATTCCTTCATAAAGAATCGATCAAGTCTCTTACTCACTTCTACACCCACCTCTTAACTTTTCCAAGTAGGTGTGATTTTAGAAGGAACAATATCAACTAACTGATACTCCTTGAAGAGATCTAAGAAATATTCAACCAATGGATTAGAAGGATAGAAAGTCCCCCAATTTTCAAAAGAGTGTAAATTCAGGTTTAGATCACCAACTATAAAATAAGTTTCAACAATAAATAACAATTTTCAAACTATCCATCTGAAGCATGAACAGGGTTTTGGCTCGAATTTTGGTTTGCTAAGAACCACAGAATCTCTATTTAACGACACCAGCTAAGTTCGACGAACAATTTGTTTGGAAGCTTCATACAAAATTTGTTTGACGTTGAGTGCAGTCTTGGCCGAGGTTTTGATGAACAAAACACCTTTAATGAAAGCATAGGCTCATGCTTGGAATCGCGACACCATGTTGCGTAACAACAAATCCTTCTTATTCCCAACGAGAATTATAATCGGCCCGGGATTTACCCGTTCCTCCACTTCATCGATCCATTTTTTTTGCACACATGTGAATTGATATCTGTAATGTCATAGACGACAATGGCTACATCGGCTCCGCGAAAATGCAAGGGAGACATGTTGTGATATCTTTCTTGTCCAGCGGTGTCCCATATCTCCAATTCTACGTCTGCCATTGCTTCCTCTACAAACAGGTTGTGCATCAACACCGATGCTCCCACTATGGGGGGTTTCCCCTCCACAAATTCTTCGTATACGAATCGCAAAACAAGGCTTGTTTTTCCCACTACAGAGTCACCCATAAGCACCACCTTAGCCTTAGCGGACCTTTCCCTCTTTGACATCTTTCTCGGCCACCCGTCTTCTCCTGCCATTCTTCCTAAAATCGGAGAAATTATATTGCAAAGGTGTAATGAGTTTGGTTATGGATTGAACAATATGTAACTACGAGTGTTTATATACATATATCCCGAAGATGAAGAGATAACATCGGCCTTCATGCAAATAGGGTTTTATCTAACATTGACACTTTGAAATCAACATTTTGATATTCCAAATAATATTGTTTTGTATTTTAAAAATGGTTTATCTATTATTATTACATTATTATAAATTTATCATTTTATTTCTTAGTATAAATTTATCATTTTATTTATGAATTAAATATAATATTTTTATTTTTTATGAAGAGAAGATATAGTTTTTTTTATTATTGTTTATTTGATTTTAATTTTAATTTTATAAGTGCATAGCCTAGTGACTATTTTAATAGTTTTCTATTAATCTAGCAAGAAATTCTTTAAATTAGAAATAATAGTATTTAAATTTCCTCAATATGGTTGCCCTAGGGTTTTTTAGGGCACAACCTATATTTGGCAATTTAAGAAAAATATAGATTCTTCCAAAATGACCTTAAAGTGAAATTAGTCGCTTTATTAGAATAATTAGATAATTTTTTTAATTAATTTTTATTTTTAATAACATAACAACATCTACCTTATACCTATTTTTTATGCAATAAAAATTATTAAACTAAAGTAATTTATCTACCAAAAAAACATTATTGATAAGAATTTCAAGCGCACATTTATGTCAATCCCAATGGTCAAACAACAAAACCAAAATAGAATTTTCTTTTCTAAAGAACTAGTTCATCTTGTTATTATTCTCTTCCCTCTGGGTGGGGAACTATAGTATTCAGCTTGCCATTTTTTCCATTAAACCACCTAACCTACTGAATTTAACTATTGTGGTCCCCATTGGTCCATTATTTTTATGAATTCTTTTCAAATTGATCTTGTATTTCCATCTTAGTACAATATGGATCCTTGTAACTTTATGTTTTACCATTTTTAATTTCGATTCCCAAATGAATATTGGAGAACCTTCCCATTTCTTATTCCAAATGTTTTTAACAATATCTATGGATGTTGTTGATTGAAGCCAAGAAGCATTATATTTAAAAGGAAGATGACCACAGTTAAATCATTTTCTAGTCCGAGTCCAATATGTTTATGATCAGAAACTGCATAAGGGATAATAATTGATTTTATTTCCAAATCTTCTTCCAAATATTTGATGCTTATTAAAAAGTTATCTAGTTTATCAACAATATGTGTTGATCCCATACTTCAACTAGACAAATTTATTACCTTGATTTGGTTTTATGTCAAATACTTCTCATGTTGCAATTAAATATTCCAAATTTTATCTTGTGTTGTCCCTAACTAAAATCCCTCCTCTATTTTCATCTTGAGATAGAACAATATTCAAATCACCTACAAAGATGCAGTGATCGCTTCCAACTTTTTCTCTTTCATGTTCCAAATATTTCCAACATTCATACTTTTCTCTATAGTGAATTCATACTCAATATTATCACTGTTCTAGTGAATACTTAGTTCTTTTGATGTTCCTCGAGAACTTGATGCTAATACTAGACTTCCTTTCCATTGCTTCTCACTTAACTTTTGCATTTTGTTTTCTTTCATTTTAGCCTCCTGGAGAAGGAGAGTTGAAGGTCGTTCCATTCTTATCAAAATCCTCAGGGATTCTTCTTTAGAACTACTTCCCATTCCCCTACTGTTCTAGGAAACTAGGATCATTGTTTACCTAAAGGAGTTTTAGATCCTACAATACTTGGAGTGAGTAATGGCCTTGCACCTTTGATTGCTTGATTCTTTTTCCTAGGAACCAAATTATTTTCTAAGGTATACTGTAGACCAAGAATTTTTTCCTTATTTGTAATTTCTTCACTTACTTCTTTATTTCTTTTTTATGCCGACCTTTTTGGTTGATCTCTTCTCTCCTCCCAATATTTATTTCCCCCCTTCATTATAACATTGTTGTGCTTGCTTTCTAGTTTGAACACTAGGACATGTTATTGGTTTATCTCTCCTTATTTCCAATTGCTCCACCAAATCCCGCACCGCATGTTCTTTTTCCTTGCATATTCCTCCCAATTCAACCCCCATTTCCATCAAAATGGTTGACGGGTGGGGAGGAAATTCTGATCCATGTTTCTTTACAGTTGGTGCTAAAACTTCTGAGTAAGAAATTGGGTATGAATCTTGAGAAGGAGGTGCAAATATATTTGATAATTGCATATTTAAATTTGTATTGTTCTGAGATGTCGATTCAACTATTTTTCTAATCAGAGATGATGATGTAACATCAAGATTATTTACCACAAATGTATGATTAGATTTATTGCAGCGTGCCTACTTCCACTACTCATTTTTCTTCTTCTTCTGATAAATAGGAACTGCCTTCCCATATTTCTTACAACCTTTATCTAAATGGCCATAAGCATGGAAAATTTTGCACTTCAATGGAAATTTTTCATAATCAAGTTGTTGATAGTAACTCAAGTTATCTAGTACCAGGTGAATTGCTTCAGGTAGGCCTTTTTCAAGATCGAATCCAACACATATTCTGGCACATTGAAACATTCCTTTTTTTGGATATGATTTGTCAAAGAATTTATTAGAGCATTTCCAATATCTTTCAATGATTCATCTCCCCAACAGTGTAGAGGTAAATGAGGGAGTCCCACTCAAACATGGACTGTTGATGGAATGATTGAATCTGAATCAAAATATGGTGTCCAACTGTTAAGGTACATTACTCTATTGCTCAAGTCTAAGTATGGTCCATTGCAAAAGATTAAGTCCATGTCCTCTTTAAACTCAAGCAAAAATGTATAAAAGCCCCTTCGACTAAAATACCGCATCATTCTTCCTTTAAGCAACACTATCCAATTCTTCTAAATTCATGTCTCCATTAGTATTTAGGATATGGCTAGATTCCACTTAATTGGCCAATTAATCATGTCTCATACACTGCCAATTCCTTCTTCCTAGACTTCATTACAGGTAACACTACTTTAGTAATTTATGATAATTTATTGACGAATCTTAATGTATGTGGTTTCACTCCTCCTTTGTGCAAAAAATTCACCATCAATATAAAAGCATGTTCATAGGATTCTAGAGGTGGTATCTCCTCACTTGAAGCAAACACCATTCATTCTAAACCCTATATCCGCTTAGTTTCTTGGATCTCGAAAAATTCAAACTCCCCCGCACACAATGGTGGGAGGTAAGTATTTTAAGTGATTGAAGCTTCAATGATTCCAACCTTTGATCATTCTTCTATACCCCTGTTTGAGCAAGTAAACATTAAATTTGGAAAAGGAATGATCAAGCATACATAGGATTCTTAAAAAAAATCGGCCTCCCATATTGCATTTGCATATATTCTTAAGGTATTGTGTATGTCTAAACAATTAGTAGTACTATATTTACAACATTTTTTTATAGCTAGAACGGTTATTTTATTTATTTAGATATCGGTTGGGCCGAAGATAAAGTAACCATCATTACAAGTATTCAAAAGCCAACTTATCCAATTTATTGTTTTTCCTTTATTTACAAAGTTGGAATTCAGGGTATAGGGATCCATGAAGGTACTTCATCATTTTTGTTGTATGCTCCTTGAGGCAGGAGACATCCCAAGTTTTCTTTGGAGTCTGCTTCCTTGTTCGATCCACAAAGGATGTGGAAAAAGAGGGAGGAGGAGAATACTTGCAACATGTATTGCAACCTTTGCAAAGTCTTGTTGAGAGATGGATTGCTGAAATGGTCCTTTGTATTTAAAATTTTTATCAGAATTTCAAAGTCTCTGAAAACCTGTATTTCTCTATTTCCATTTTCACGTGCTATCTGACAAGCTTTTAGAAACCCAAGAATTTATGCCTAATTGTTAGTTCTTTAACCTAGTCCCCAGCTGAAGCTATATTCTCTAGAACCATCCGGGGAGTATATCACTCTGCCTGCTTCAACAATCCCTAGATTTCCTTTGGAGGCACCATAAAAAAAATCAATGCCTTTCCCTGCTTCCTCCACCTATCTTGAAAATTTGCATATGTATCTCGTAATCTCCATCCTAGAGTGTTAAAGGGGTGAACAATAGAATTTTTATGTCTCTGAATATATAAGTTCCCATCCATTTCTTTTCTTTAGGAAGGAGATAATTTTTCATTCTTGAAATATTGTTGGGCCACTGTTTCAAGGAGGAGAGATTTGGCTTTGGCATACACCATTGAAGGGGAGCACAAAGAGTTGTTGAAGGTTTGATCGTTTCTAGCCAACCATAATTTCCATCAAATGTATTTGGGAATGGCTTGCCAAATTCGATTCCATAATGACTTTCTTGGGATCGCAAGTGGATATCTCACCTTCCAGGAGGAGTATAAGTCTACCACTGTAATCTGAGTTGGAGTTGTAACATTGAGGTCGTGAAGGAATAGTTTCCATACTTCTTGGGCATATGAACAATCCACAAACATTTGTTCCATTGTTTTGAAATCATTACAACACAATGCGCAACTATGTGGTCTGATAATGCCTTTTTTTTATCAAATTTTCTCCTGTGAGGACTTTCTTATGCATTAAAACCCAGAATAAAAAATTTACTTTGGGTAGACCAAGAGGATCCCAAACCTGCTTCCAAAAGGACTCAGAATGGATCGATGCTTGATGAGCTTGAAGGGAAGAGAATATTCTGTTGCAAATGCAACTACTATGGAACTCTAGGGAAGGCTGACGACTGCTAATTCCCTGTAGCGTCTCAAGCGGAGATGTCTTCTAGTTTGTGAATTTCTTGTTGAGTATGCCATGCTCGCACATCTTTTATTTCTTCAGAATTTACGAGGGGTGGATGACCCATGATGATGTCATGCCACAACAGAGTGTTGTTTTCATTTCCAGGGATGCAATACAGTTGTTTTTGGAAGAAATCTAATCCACGGCGAAAGATATTCCAAATCATCAATCCTTTTGGGGTGTTTCTGTCTGGAGGTTTCTCAAAGGAGCCCCTTTGAGATACTTTTTTCTTAATAATGAATTATAGTATGATTGTTGTTTGTGTATAGTTTCCACATAATTTTTCTACCCAAACCTATGTTGGCAAGACCGGGGTCTCTGACTTGTAAACGTCCTTCAACAATTGGGCGTTTGACAGTGTCCCAATTTACTAAGTGAAATTTATTTTGGTTTCCTTTTCCTCCATGCCGTAGAAAGTCTCGAATCAATTTTGAAACCCACTCTGTGATTGTCTTTGGTGCTAGAAGGAAGGATTCCTGGTAGATTGAACACTAATTTTATAAGAATGAGTCTCCCAACATTAGTGATCTACTGACCTCCCCAAGCTGCAATTTTTTACTTGATTTTTCTTATTACTTCAAACCACAGCGAAGACTTATTGTGTCCTAGGGTTAAGGGTAGCCTGAGGTATTTGATTTTTTCCCAAGAGGCATATCCCGAGAATCCAAAGAAATGGGCTATTCTCTGCATAATTTGATGTTCTACATTCCATCCATACATGACACTTTTTCCTTTTATTGATGAGGGATCCAAATATGTTACATAAATTTGGAAGGATTTCATTAAATACCTTTGCAATATTTATGGAGGCTCCGCCCAGCAGAAGAGAGTCATCAACAAATAAGGCATGATTGATTGGATCGAGGCCTTTCATCAACCTAATTCCTAGGACTATCCCTGCTTTATTTTTTGCAGTCAACGTTCTACTTAAAGAATCTGCCATCGTGATGAACAAGAAGGGGGAAAGAGGGAAGCCTTGCCTTATTCCCCTCGTGGCTTGAAAATAATTAGTTGGTCTTCCATTTACTAGGAGAGCTATCTAGGGATTTTTTGTACAATATTTAATCAAATTGGAAAATTCAAGGTTGAAACCAAAGGAAAGAAGGACTCTATAAAGGAAGGAGAGTTTTACCTGGTCGAAAGAATTTGCCATGTCAAGCTTCATGAGCATCCCTTGCTCCTTCCGTTGACGACTGGAATGAATGGCCTCTTGCACTTATATAAAATTGTCTAGGATATGTCTCCCTTTGAAAAATCCACTTTGAATGGGAGAAATGAGTTTCCCTAGCAACGACTTAATTCTGTTATCCATTAGCTTGGCAAGAATTCTGTACGAAGCATTGCACAAAGAAATAGGCCTAAATCTGTCAAAGGAGTCTAGATTCACTTCTTTGTGTATTAAAGCTAAGAAAGTGGAGTTAGTACTACCTCCCACTTTATCTTTTTGTTGGAAATATTTAATCATTCTTAGGAAATCAACTTTGATTATTTCCCAACATGTTCTACAAAAATGGATTGAGAAACCATATAGCCCTGGAGCTTTGTCGGGCTCCATGGAACAAATAACATTGCATATTTCTTCTTCTGTAAATTTCTTCATGAGAGCTGAGTTATCTTCCCTGCTTACAAAAAAGGGTATATGTGAGAGGAAATTAGAGGTGACCTCCTCACAACCATCACCGTATTCTTTGTAAAGATTCTGAAAAATGTGTTTATGCTCCCACTTTGAGCTGATCAAAACCTTTGTAGACCATCCCATTTGAAGAGGCTATTTCAGTGATATGGTTTCGAGAAAGACATGATTTGTATTGCCGATGGAATAATGAGGTGTTTCGGTCTCCAGCTTTAAGCCACAAGATTCAAGACTTAAGCCTCCAGTATTGTTCTTCTTGCTGGAAGGAGCGAAAGGATTTGATTTGAGAAACTTGTCCCTTTTCTATTTCTAAACTGGTGATATATTTGCTTTCCATTTCCATTTGCAAATATGCTAACAATTGTACAATCTCTCTTCTATGACTAGCTGAGGTATTGATGGGACTTTTAACCCAAATTATCTTTCATAGCGAGATTTGTTGTCTTGTGTTTTTTCTCCCACACGAAACTAGGTGACCCTGTAATTTGAGTGGACCAGACTGATTGTACAATTTCCATGAAGTCGTATTTTTCTGTCCAAAGAGTATTGTATCAGAATGGTAGTGGGCCCAAGTTTTATTCCTCTTCCATGAGTAAGAGAATGGAATTATAATCAGAGGTGAACTTTGGAATGATTTTGGAGGAGATTAACCTATTTTCTAGCATGAATGAGCTCTGAACAAGGAGCCTATCCAGGCATGCTGAAATGTGATCATCCCCAACTCTATTGTTTGTCCAAGTGTAAGGAGATTTCGAAGGTTTGAAATCAAGGAGGTCCCATTTCTAAACTAGATCCTCCACAAAGGGGAGCATTTGGTCCCTGCCATTGTTACCACCTCCTTTTTATTTTGGATCAAGAATTATGTTAAAGTCTTTAGCTAAAATGATGTTCGTGGGGGTAAATTTATAAAATATTTGATAGAGATTTCCAGCAATCTTTCTTCTCAGAGAAGAGGACATGAACATAAATATTTAAGAGTGAGAATGTAAACTCACTTGAAGAATGTCAGAGCTCGGAAAAATCTAGTGTTGAGTCTCAAAGGAACTTTCTAAATGAAACTTGTCCTTCAACCACAGAGTTGCAAGACTGCTAGAGGAGACCCTTGCGCTAATGGTCTTCCCTACATTTTTCTTCCATTTCAATTTGTTGATTTCAAGAAGGGTATCCCCTTCAATTTTAGTCTCTTGGAGCATGAGGATCTTGGGAGATTCAACTTTCAAGAGGTCTTTGACTGCTTTGGATTTCAATGGATTCCCCAAGCCTCTATGATTCCAAGAGCCTAAGTGGATTATTTACTGGGAAATGGGTAGAACCTCCCTTGGAAGGCCTGGTTCTGGTATTTCTCCCGATGGACATTTCAATTGTGGATTGGATTCCTTTCATTTTTTTCCTCTCCACTTCTTCTTCTCTAGCTTCCTTATGTGATTTCCTCCCTGCTCTTTTCGAGGGAATCTCAAAAGGACCATCCTTCGAGGAAACATAGGTTTCTAATTGCTTCTTTCTTGTCATTTCTACATAGAAAGGGGAGGAGGAGATTCCTAAAGGAGAATTGGGTTGGGATGCCTCTACGTTTTCTTTCTCCACTATGGAAGGAAGGTTTTGCTACTCGGTCTCCTCGTTTATTGGCTTTGGAATTTCTGAGGGTGTACTGATAATTTCAAATGGGTTTTTAGAAGCTTATGCCAATGGAGGGGATGAGCTCCCTTCCCCTTGTATCGACCCTGTTGTGGGAGCGTTAGTCTCCATTGGCGCCCTTATTCCTTTGGATCTGCTATTTTGTTTTGAAGGAGCTTCTTTTTGAACATGTGTCCATTGTTCTCCTTTCAATTTATCTGTGTCTTCCTCAACCTTATTTTTGCAATGCCTTGCAAAATGTCGGTAGTCATGGCAATCTCTGCATTTAAATGGAAGTTGTTCATAATCCAATTCTTGGATGTGAGACCAGTATACGACTGTAAGTTTTATGGCTTCCGATAACCCTACTTCGAGGTCTACCTTGACGCATATTATTGCATAGAAATACTGATCCTTTCTCTCTGCTCGATTGATATATTTCCCAAGGGTGTTTCCAATGGATTCTAGTGACTTTAGGTTCCAACAATGCAGAGGTAGATGAGGAAGGCGCACCCATACTGGAACTGCTGACAACACATATTTTATCGGATCAAAATCAGGTGTCCATTTATTTAACTACACATCCCGAGGGCCCATAAAATACAGATCATTCCTGAAACTAATGCTTCTATCTTATACATTGTCAAAGACAAATACAAAGGATCCCTTACCAACAAGATGACTTCTGATGCCTTCAATGACTAGAGGACGCTAATTCCTTTGCACCCATGCTTCCATGACTTTGGGGGAGGGCGATAGGCCTGTGAACTGCCCAATGAGCCCCCTCTCTTCTATATTCAACGCAAACCGACATGATTCCTCTTCAGGGAGGGAAACTGTAGGTATATTTTCAAGCTTCTTTATAATTTCTACTGGGATTCAGATGCGGGGCGTTTGCAGCTAGCCGCAACCAGCTTCTAGAATGTCATAATATTTGGAGGTGGAGGAGGGAGGGCCTCGGGGCCCCCTCCTAGGGCCATGGCAGTGACCAAGATTGTTGAATCGGTGCACACCAGAGCAGTCTCTAGTGTGCTATCCTCTACGATACAGTAATATAGTTAAAACATTAGCTAAGGAAGTGGAATTTTCTTTTATACTTTTTAGCAATATTAGATTTATAATATTGGTCAAGGAAGTGAAAGTTTCTTTTATGCTTGTTGAAAAATATTATCCTCCAAACTATGAATCAAAAATTTATGTTAAGTTTGATTAACCGAAAATGTATACAATGTAAAAGTACTTACCAAGTTCCCACAAATTACAAATTTTGGTATCTCTAAGTATGATATAATTCTACACATTGATATGTTTTCAAACCTCTTAAATCGGTATTGAACTATAAGATCCATTTTTAAGTAAGAATTTCCTTTGACATGATTAATTGTTGTGATGCAATGCTTTGTGCAATAGACAAAAAAACATATGTAGATTTTGTGTTCTAATAGATTATGTATAACTCATTTTAACCTATGAAATCCCTAAGGATCATTTTCATATCTCTAATAAAAATGTATTTGTATTTTTTTAAACGAATATGAAGTTATCGAAATCCTATCATATGTTTATGGAAAGGCAATGGATAAGTGTTCCAAGGGTAGCAAAATAAGTGTCTAATTTATTTTTATTTTTAAAATTTAGACAATGTTACAATTCCAACAAACAAATGATATTATTGCAAAAAACAATGTCACATTGTAGCTACATGTTTTCAATGTTCCAACACCGACTAAGAAAATGAGATACTGAGTTAGTCTGGTGACAAATTAGAATATGTGATGTATTTACAACATCACTACAAAATTGTAGTGATGTATTTCCATTGCGTTAATGACAAAAATGCACATGAGATATTGCTTCATTCTAACGACTTGTTAGAAATAAAAACATATGAACATCCCATAATTAATGAACTGACACACACGTTAGGAAGGGTTAGCTCAATTGGTAAGACGTGCGCACACTCTCTCGGTTTGGGGGGAGGTCACGGGTTCGAGTCTTGAGTCCTCTGGGGTTAGGCCTTCTGCTAGGATGGCCGGCGGTTTACCACCTCTACCATCCACGAATGTGAGGAAGTATTGCTGGGTTTCCCGTGGATCTTTCTATCGGAAAAAAAAATGAACTGACACACTAAATTGGTTGGTTGTTGTATTTTATTCAACCACTATAATGTTTGAATATCTTGAGGATTTGTTTGTATTAGCATCAATATACCGACATTCTATTGGGAAAACGAATTTTATCACTACAACACGTGGGCACACGAATGGTGGTAGTTATCCATTAAGTCATTGATATCTTATTGGTAGGAATCCATTAAGTCATTGATATCATGTTGGTAGGCTATCATTATGGCGTCAGACTACCAACACCATGTTTGAAAATGCTTTGTCAACATTGGAACACGTGGCTAGAGTGTTGTCGAAATTATGTTGGTATGTGTGGGAATAATGACATGGTAGGGAAATTGGCACTTTTGGAGGTTAAGTCCCCACAGGTCACTGGTTCAATTTCTACAGGTTAGTAAAAGTATCCTCACCTTGATTCCCACCAGGAATAACAGGTGTTGTTATTCTTTAGTGAAAAAAAATGTGGGAACAACGATGCCATGTTACACAAATGTTTCGCGGATAATGTTCCATGTCATTTCCATATGGTATTGGAGAATCAATTAAAGGACCAATGAAATAACTATTCGGTAAAGTGAGGGAAAAAATATTTTGACAATAAAAATCACCATTTTTTAATGTGATAAGGTTTAATTTAGTGTTGGTATAATGTCAAAAATTGTACCCATTCTAATAGTGAAATATTAAGTCAAATTTGGAGAAACTTGGGAGGTTTTATACTTTTCCCACAATATTGTTCCTCTCACTTTAGGTTGGTTATTTTATAGCTCAAAAGGGAATACCTAAATCCTATTTATGATTAAGGAATTTAAGATGAGGGAAACTAATGAAAAATCGAACATGAAGGTTATAGGTTTGGGTTTTAAATAGAAAAATGGAAATCGAAGGATTCATTCATAATCATTGGGTAATGGATTCTTTAATCATGTTTGATGTAAAAGGATAAAATAAACATTATTATATTTTATATTCAACTTATTGATAAGATCAATTAAGTTAATGTATAAATACTTCATTGGCATGTTTCTAGGAACCAAATTCATTCACAAATAATCATAGATAATGTCGTATTTAATAAAACAACAAAGTAGAATTTATTGAACAAATCCATATATAAAGTAAATGAACACTTTCATTGGTTTTCCCAATTATATCAAGACTAGAGTGGACTGCTTAAGGGTCATGATGTTTCTTTTTCCCCCACCAATAGAGTCAAAAGAAAGAAACCTTAATTCACCAATTGTTAATTATTCCAATAATACACATTAGCCATGAATTATGGAAAGAAAGAACAAGATGATCACACTATCTACATTACATTATTACAATTCAACTTCCCCAAAAGTTAATCTCATAAGCTTGGCACAACCCATTGATAATATTCATTCTCATAAAAATTAAGATATAATAGATTGATCATGTTGACATACTTAAGGATGATAAGAACTAATAAAACAATTAAACGAAAACAATCATATAAGGCACTTCATATGATATTTGAACATGTATAGATCTAGGTACATAAACTAACTATATGTGCAATGAGAAACAAATCAGCCATCAAATCACAATTTAATAAATGGATAAAATGGATTACTAAAAAAGAAACTTGGAATGGTAGAGAAAAGAATGACCAAGTTTATTAAATTGAAAGAGAGGTGGAGTACAATGTTTAAAGGCAAGAAATTAGAATTAGGGTTGAAGGGAATTTGAATTGCTCATTGTTGCATGAAATGTGTTAGGATTAACAAGAGCTAAAAAACCCTTAGTTAGCCTTGCTATCTCTACTAGACTAAGTTAGACTGAGTCTAGACTAGTTAACTGATTGAGTGCTAAGTTAACCGAGTGAAAACTTAATTAAATGAATGGATTTTTAATTAAGTAAACAAAAGTCCCTAATTAGGGCCAAGAAGGTGACCCAGGGAATGAATGGTCTCAGTTAGCCATGTTAATTATCGTAAACTAAGTTATACTAACTATAGAATTCACAGCAAATAGTTATCTAACTAATTGCATAGTTAATTGATTGAATATTTAGTTAACTAACTAAGAAGGAGTGCAAAAGTCCTAATTAGGTCTATAAAGTTGAATTAGGGTGTGTAAGGTCAATTAGGAGTGAAGTTGCAATGAATCACCTAGTTACCAACTAAGACTAGCTACTCATCATGTGCCCTCTAATTGAGGAATGCACCTTCAAATTGGGGAATGTGCCCTTAGATTGAGGAAATAATCCAATTAGGATCAGTTGGTGATTAGCGTTTGTGACAAGTGGTGGTTAGATTACGTAGGACAAATCAAGAGTCCAAAATGAATGCATTTTGACACCTAGGAATCATGAACTTAAGGTCTAGAAGGCTATGAGAGGTTTTTAGTTCCACCACTTCAAGCCCAAGAGTCAATTGATGAAGTCAAGAGTCATTGTTGTGTGTAGGTTTCAACATTAAATGAGTTTCTAACTTATCCTACATCATGGTCGATACTATCGATCTTATTTAATTCTACCCATTATCATCATATTCTTTTACACTTAATAGCCTAAACATTGTAGCTTATCATTTAGGACCCTATGCCTTTGATTTCAAAATGAGCCCACTTTCCATGTGGACATTATCGATTTAACAATTTCATAAAATCCTCCTTACCATGGGATTTCTAATGAGAAATCACACACATCAGTTGGTCATCTATAACTTGAGATATACGCCCAAACAAAAATCATTATATTTTGCAAGAGTGGAAATTTTTGCATGATGTTACAGCTGATTTTACCACACATGGTGGATCACACATTTATGGCCTTCCCTATCCCTTTGCAGACTCTTTGGACCCCATGGACCATTTTTGTACCTTTGATGTTTCCAAGATCATCCCTAAAAACATGCATTATTTTCCATACGCAACTTTTAAACCTATTCTTGCACATATACGCGGATATGACCCTCAAACCCGCGTACATCGGGATGTGTGCAAAAGGCCAAATAGTTTTGGAGTTTTCCTTGATTTGGAGCTGAGTCACTTATCTCTTGGCCTTCTATATGCCTTGAGATCACTCGAATTCGAGCTTCCATTACCCCATTGAAGCACTATATAAGGAACCCTTTGGATGCATTGAAAGGAGAGGAATTGAAGAGCAAGAAAACTATGGTCCATTGTTGCCGGAGCTTATACTAGAGCCTGCATCCCTTTGTCCCTTGGAGAACTTTGTGTTCTTCCCAAGCTTGCCTTTGCTTGTGAGCTTGCGATTGAGAGATGGAGGATTGAAGTGGTGGAGCCCCAAGTGGAGGACTCAGTTTCTCCAGTTCGCAGATGTGCCGACAGGGGTTGTCACTATTGTAATCTCTGATTTATATTAATAGAAATATCTTTTCCTGTCCAATAATGTGTATTTAAATGAATATTGAATCCATGGATGCTTTTAAATGCTTATATGTTATTGAGTATATATGCTAGATTAGGCCTAACACCATTATATATCATGCTTGTCGTGTTTGCTGATTGTTGAGAGAGAAAATTGCTAATACAAGCGAGATTGGAAAAGCTCAATGGGGATCTACATCAACCATTCGGAATAAGGTATGTTTCGAGATCCTTTAGTGTTAGATGTTTTATTTCTCTTGCATATGGGAAGGGATTCATTTCTGTGATTACTCTGTCTGTTGTGGTACCCCAAGCCATAGGAAGTTTTCTCTGTAACAGAATTGGCGACCATACTGGGGAGTTCCTAGTCATTTCCTTTGGGGGTTTTATCGGCATTCAATGTTCTTAAATTGCTCTGATTTCTCTGTTTCTGAGTCGAGTCTGGGGGCATGTTTGCCTAGTAGTGTCGAATAGGAGTAAATTTTGTCTCAGCTTGTATGTTTACCTTCTTTTTTATCTCTTTTTATTCTTGTATGCGAGTTTTGTCTTCATAGTCGCGTGTACACGCAGTTTTTATTGGAATATCCATGTATATACGCTGGTTTTTGCACACAGTTGCATATGCCCTGAGTTTTTCCTTTTGGGGGAAGATTAAGTGTTGCTGGGTGAGTTTGGATGATTGCTGAGTCTTCTTGGATGCTTATGGAGTCTGTATACACCTTTGTTTCTGACCAGAGATGCTTTTTAGTTTGATTTTTTTGAAAATGTTCTTATCATTTCATTTTCTATTTTTTTGGGGGGGGTTAGTGCATTAGGTCTCTTTTACCTTAGTGCTTTGCTTGGGTGCTGTCTAATAGTGTTTGCAGAGTCTGGGGGTTGTAGAGTCATACTTTTGCTTTATTATCTCATTTTAATTCAAAAAATACAAAAACATTTGCTTTTTGCATCACATTGTTGCATTTTGCATTTTTAAAGGTATTTGCATAAGGTTTGCTTAGAGAGTATTAGTCAAATTTTCATATAGGAACGATTGCATATTCATTTGGAGGAAATTTTTTCACTTCATGTAGTAGCATACCCCATTTTTCATTCGACACAGTGCATTTGCATTGATTGTTAGGTGTGCATTTTACTTCTTGTTGTGTCATAACATCATTAGTTGCACAACCATTTTCCCTTTTGAGTAATAAGCCAATTAAAATCAACGCATAATAAAATGAATTACACTCTTTTATTTTATAGGGTGCACCAACAAGATTAGGTTTTAGGGTCTTGGAATAATTCATTGTGAGTAAATTCTCCAAGACCACTAAATGAAACATTTATGTGTCTGTCCAGGTGAGAGTGTGAAATTCCTTTATATAATTAGTGTTTCTCAGGATCCTCTTCTTACAAGGGAGTTAAGCATGAGGCAGTGTGAGTGATTATTGATTGGGATGACCCTTGGTCATAACTGAGTAGTACCAGAGATATTTCCAGGATTGTATTCGTATCTGGGGGCTCTTTCGAGAGTTTCAGGCTTTGCTACCCTACCCATACGATCAATCCCGCCTGTGACTATCCACCTGAGCATTGATTATATTGAGGTGACCTTAGTTTCCTTACCTAGGTTATCGAGGGGGTACTTCGCAAATGCTATTCTGCAGGTGTCTTGGCCAGGTAGGGTTTGGACAGCATAGTCGCTATATGTGTTGAAGTTGAGGGCCACTATAATTGGTTACAAACCTTTGGTTGTTGTGTATGGGAGTCTCAAGCCTCTCCTAGATGAGACATACCTACTTCCCTCGGGAGCTCACATATCTTGCCCTTGTTTTCTTGTGATTTGGCTTTACATTTTATAGGTGTATGCTCTGTGCACGCCAGTTTGCCTAGGGTTTGCGTAATTAGATTGAGTCTTTTTCATTTTTGAGTCATTGTGGATTCGGGCATGGCACTTCGCCATTCTCGTCATTTAGCAAGACTTCTGCCTTCCACGTCTCCTCCTCCTTTGGGAGAGAGAAACAGACCGTCCGGGTAGACTACTTCTCACATTGATTCACACACGATGCGAGATCACGAGGATGAGATTCCTGAGATGTCTTCTCCACCTCATGAGGTTGGGGATGCAGATTCTACTCCCGTATATGACCCTTCACTGGAAATACCTTCACATTCTAGTTATGATTCCTCATTCACATGTTGTCAATATTGGTTTCCAAGCAACGAGACTCATCATGAACCCACAAGCACTAGTCATGTTCGTTATGGCATGCCTGATATCCCTGCACCCTATCCGACACATCATGCCGAGTCAGAAGTTGAACCTAGCACTACGCTTGGGGGCACTCCTATTCCTTTCCACGCGGAGAGATTTTGGAGCACTAGTCGCATTGCACCTTCCATCCCGGTGGTGGAAGCTACCTCACATGTCCGTCCTAGACCTAGTGTTAGTAGTCATATGTGAATACCAGAATCGAGACGAGTGGCCATAGGGAACACCACTTACATCCCCTCACATGTCCCTTCATGCTCAAACCCTACTCCTTTGAATGCATTTTTGACAACCCTTCCTCCCCCTCATTCACGTGGTCCTTCAGGCCGGAATATCGCTACTAGCCATGTTCATACTGTGACTACGTGCACGGTAGTATCTTAGAGTCAAGTACCTCTTGTTGTCTCGGGGGGTCATATTCCTATTTCTGGATTGTCTAATGGTCCACCGCAAGGAGTTTCGTATATCCCTAACAATGGAGCTTCTCATGGGACACCTTATGGAGCTTCTCATGGACAGTCTTATGGATCGTAGTATGGACAAAACTATCAACCATATGGGTACGGGTATCAATAGCTTGCTTACTCTTCCAATTACGGATTTGTAGCACCGCATAGTCAAGGTACACCACATCATAATGCTTCCATGCAGCCCTACACGGGTCAAATGGGAACGGATTTTATGGCCAAGGCCATGGTATTTATAGCAATCAGCCTTACATGAACCAGAACTATCAGGAAGAGTGGCATAGATCGGCTCAACCTAGGCTCCCTTTCCTTGCAAAGTTGAACTTACCTAACTTATTGAGACTTATGAATGATCCAGTATCTCATGGCATGGCCTGGTAGGCCTTCCCTAACAAGATTCCTTCGGACATTCCCAAGTTCGAGGTCAAAGCTGGAGAAGATCCTAGTGAGCATGTCACTACTTTTCACCTTTGGTGCTCTTCCAATTCCTTACATGACGACTCAATCCATTTAAGGCTATTTCAGTGCACCCTCACCGAACCTATAGTGAAATGGTATATAGAGTTACCAAGGGGGGCATTCGTTTTATTCGATGACCTTGTCATGACTTTCCTCAATCACTTTTAGCTACCCATGTGTTACGACGTTGGTATAGAAGTCTTGTCGAAATTTTGACAAGACAAAGCCACACATATCTCAGATCATATTCAAGAGTGACGTAGATGAAAGCAGTTGATTAAAGCCTTTATACCACCAAAATTTCTCCTTTAGTGGTTCCTCAAGTCGTTGTTACCTTACATTGCGAAGGATATTTCTACATCTAGAGTCCAAAATGAGGAACAAGCAATCTTTAGGGCACAAGAGTTGGATTTGATCTATGCTCAATCTAGACTTTTGTATGAGATTATACCTAATGCTATGTGATCTAGTTTCGATCCCAAGATCAAGCCTGGACCACATGCCAATGGCATCGTGGGTTGTACAATTGCCAAACCTATGGATTCGGTTGTGAAACAAGTGAGCCAATTGTCTATTAATAAATTTGCTTCATGACAAGCCACGGCTTCGTCTCAACCCACCCAAACGGCGAGTGTACTTTCTGTGCAATCATCGGACCAGAAGGGCAACCAGCAGCCCGAAAGGAATAAGAAAAAGGGTAAAAATAGTTGTAAGGGTGGGAACAATAATGAAAAATCCTAATTTTAATGACAAGAACGCTTGTAATGCTGGGGGGGACAAACACTCTAAATGTAAGGTAAATTTTCCTTGCAAATTGTGTAAGGAGGACCACCTCACTCACTTGTGCCCTCATATGGAATATGCCTCAAGATTCATAGGACAGGGCCCAGCTGTGCTAACTAATACTTTACCCCATAATCAAAATATGAACTCAAGGACTGATGATCCTCATTGTGCATCGGGTGGATATAAAAATCCATCGGAAGTCAATACAGGTCATGGTTGCATCAACATGGTACGTGCTACTAAGGTTGTGACTCGTGCGGAAGATTATGGTTTGTCACAACCGGACCTTGGAAAAGAACCTGCTCCACCTGAGATCCCTTTGCGTATTGAAAACCCTATGGATAAACCTGAAATTGCACCTCGCATTCCTAAGGTAGTCCTAAAGTGTTCAGGGCACAATCCTAATGCTTGAGCCGCCCAAAACTATTATGTTGTCGAGGATTTCGGCCAAACTCCTTGTGCGATGTCTGCACTTGAAGTACTTCAGAGTTGTCCTCCGCAAAGGAAAGACTTGCTTTCTGCTCTTGGGGTTAATGATGATAACTCGTCTTCCGTTATCAAATTTGAAACCATGGGACTACAACCTCGCTTGCCTTACTACATGTCTCTTTTGATTCATGTAGAGTGTCTTAATATGACTGTCAAACGCACTGTGATTGATGAAGGCGCTGCTGCTTCCGTGATGTCTTTGTCATGTTGGAAGGGTTTGGGTTCTCTCGAGTTGTCTCAATCCACTACTATGTTGACTTCCTTTGATGGTAGATCATTTCAGCCGCATGGGATTCTTCCTTCTCTTAAGGTCCAATTGGGAGGGAAGACCGTCACGATCGAGGTTGAGGTGATTGATGCACCCCTTCACTACAATCTTTTGTTGGGCTGAAATTGGATGTATAGTATGCAAGCCGTAGCCTCTTCTCTCTTTCAAGTAGTATGATTTCCATTTAATGGGAAGATTGTTACGATTGATCAGACATCATTCCGTAATCCGAGTGTTAGTGCATCATCGGGAGCTTCTATCCTGATTATCGATCATTCTCAGCCGGCAACTGGGAGTGTGAGTGTAGGTATGTATCCATCTCTTATGGGGACCTTTAGCTGTCCTGCACCCGTTCTTATGATCAGATCTAGTTTTGGTGGGGATTCGTCTTTGTTGAATTCGGTGTCTTTTCACACTACCCATATGGAAGATCCTTGGATTCTTCCTTCACCAAGTCCTTCGAATGGACCTGTCGAAATGGATGTGCCGTTTCCTATAGTGATGATAGCATATCAAGCAAATCTTGATTGTGTTGCAGAGCCTAGTCCTTCCTCTTCGCGAATAGAGGAGGAGGACTCATATGTGCTGCCTGCATGGGTAGTTGAGTCCTCTCACGCACATGATTGCCTTGATGATGTTTTTCCATTAGATGAAGCTATTATTGAGGCCATGTCTGGGGTTGAGCCACCTTGGGAAGAGTTACATCATAGATCATATTTTCTTCCCGAGCTTAACTGTATGGAGCATGAGGATTTTAGGGAGATTCTTAGTGAGAAGATTGGTAGTCCCGTGGTTCCATTGAGCTCTCTTGGTTAGATGGTTGATGGGAACGTGGCGAATTTATCACCTACTATTCCTATCAATATTTCTCGCAATCCTGGCAAAGTTGAGAACGTCTACATTAGATTGGATTGTTCCCTTGATGAAATCAAGGAGTATACCGAGCTATTTAAATAGTTTCATGACATTTTTGCTTGGTCATATGAAGAAATTCCAGGTATCAACCCTCGTATTGTCGAACATGAGATTAAGACCTATCTGAATGCGAAGCCTGTTCGACAACATTTGCGTGCGGTGAATCCTAGAAAAGCACCCGCTATTAAGGATGAGATAGAGAAGCTGTTAAAAGCTGGTTTTATCTATCCCATTCCCTTGACGGAGTGGGTTTCAAATCCCGTTCTGGTTGATAAGAAGAAGGGAGCAATCCGTATATGCACTGATTTCAGTGATTTTTATCGTGCTTGTCCTAAGGATAATTTTCACACACCATTTATTGATCAAATTTTGGATGAGTGTGTGGGAAGCGAGGTTTTTTGCTTCATGGACGGTTTTTCCAGATATAATCAAATTCAGATCAAACCCAAGGATCAACATAAAACTACATTTATTTGTCCTGGGGGTACTTTTGCATATCGCAAGATGCCTTTCGGTCTTAAAAATGCCGGAGCTACATTTCAGCAGGCTATGACCTTAATTTTTCATGATCTCAAAATGATTATCGAAGTGTATTTGGATGATCTTGTTGCTCATTCTCTTCTAAGAGTGCATCATCCATACCATTAGAGATTAGTATTCGAAAGATGCCGCCATTACCAGGTTAGGTTAAATCCTCATAAGTGCATCTTTTGCATGACTGTTGGTCACTTTCTAGGGTTCTTTGTATCCAAGGAGGGTATAAGAGTCAATCCCATCAGATGCCACATCAGATGCCCTTTGATTCTATATATTGAATAACAAGGACAAGCTTTTTTCTTTCTGATGAAATTTTTTTTTTCAATGTTCTAACACTGACTAAGAAACTGAGATAATGAGTTAGTCTGGTGACAAATTAGAATATGTGATGTATTTACAACATCACTACAAAATTGTAGTGATGTATTTCCATTGCATTAATGGCAAGAATGCACATGAGATATTGCATCATTCTAACAACGAGATAGATATAAAAACATATGAACATCCCAGAATGAATCAACTGACACACTAAATTGGTTGTTGTAATTTATTCAACCACTGTAATGTTTGAATATCTTCAGGATTTGTTTGTATTAGCATCAATATGCCAACATTCTATTGGGAAAATGAATTTTATTACTACAACACGTGGACACACGAATGGTGGTAGTTATTTATTAAGTCATTGATATCTTATTGGTAGGAATCCATTAAGTCATTGATATCATGTTGGTAGGATATCATTATGGCGTTAGACTACCAACACCATGTTTGAAAATGATTTGTCAACATTGGAACACGTGGCTAGAGTGTTGTCGAAATTATGTTGGTATGTGTGGGAATAATGACATGGTAGGGAAACTGGCACTTTTGGAGGTTAACTCCCCATAGGTCACTGGTTCAATTTCTACATGTTAGTAAAAGTATCCTCACCTTGATTCCTACCAGGAATAACAGGTGTTGTTATTCTTTAGTGAAAAAAATGTGTGGGAATGCCGATGCCAGGTTACACAAATGTTTCATAGATAATGTTCCATGTCATTTCCATATGGTATTGGAGAATCAATTAAAGGACCAATGAAATAACTATTCAGTAAAGTGAGGGAAAAAATATTTTGACAGTAAAAATCACCATTTTTTAATGTGATAAGGCTTAATTTAGTGTTGGTATAATGTCAAAAATTGTACCCAATTCTAATAGTGAAATATTAAGTCAAATTTGTAGAAACTTAGGAGGTTTTATACTTTTCCCACAATATTGTTCCTCTCACTTTAGGTTGGTTATTTTATAGCTCAAAAGGGAATACCTAAATCCTATTTATGATTAAGGAATTTAAGATGAGGGTAACTAATGAAAAATCAAACATGAAGGTTATAGGTTTGGGTTTTAAATAGAAAGATGGAAATTGAAGGATTCATTCATAATAATTGGGTAATGGATTCTTTAATCAGGTTTGATGTAAGAGGATACAATAAAGATTATTATATTTTATATTCAACTTACGATAATATCAACTAAGTTAATGTATAAATACTTCCTGGCATGCTCCTAAGAACCAAGTTCATTCAAAAATAATCATAGATAATGTCGTATGTAATAAAACAACAAAGTATAATTTATTGAACAAATCCATATATAAAGTAAATGAACACCTTCATTGGTTTTCCCAATTATATCAAGACCAGAGTGGACTGCTTAAGGGTCATGATGTTTCTTTTTTCCCACCAATAGAATCAAAAGAAAGAAACCTTAATTCACCAATTGTTAATTATTCCAATAATACACATTAGCCATGAATTATGGAAAGAAAGAACAAGGTGATCACACTATCTACATTACATTATTACAATTCAACTTCCCCAAAAGTTAATCTCATAAGCCTGGCACAACCCTTTGATAATATTCGTTCTCATTAAGATATAATAGATTGATCATGTTGACATACTTAAGGATGATAAGAACTAATAAAACAATTAAATGAAAACAATCATATAAGGCACTTCATATGAGATTTGAACATGTATAGATCTAGGTACATAAACTAACTATATGTGAAATGAGAAACAAATCAGCCATCAAATCACAATTTAATAAATGGATAAAATGGATTACTAAAAAAGAAACTCAGAATGGTAGAGAAAAGAATGATCAGGTTTATTAAATTGAAAGAGAGGTGGAGTACAATGTTTAAAGGCAAGAAATTAGAATTAGGGTTGAAGGGAATTCAAATTTCTCATTGTTGCATGAAATGTGTTAGGATTAACAAGAGCTAAAAAAACCCTTAGTTATCCTTGCTACCTCTACAAGACTAAGTTAGACTGGGTCTAGACTAGTTAACTTATGGAGTGCTAAGTTAACCGAGTGAAAACTTAATTAAATGAGTGGATTTTTAATTAAGTAAACAACAGTCCCTAATTAGTGCCATGAAGGTGACCCATGGAATGAATGGTCTCAGTTAGCCATGTTAATTATGATTAACTGAGTTATACTAACTATAGAATTCACAACAAATAGTTATCTAACTAATTGCATAGTTAATTGATTGAATATTTAGTTAACTAACTAAGAAGGGGTGCAAAAATCCTAATTAGGTCTATGAAGTTGAATTAGGGTGTGTAAGGTCAATTAGGAGTAAAGTTGCAATGGATCATGTGCCCTCTAATTGAGGAATGCACCCTCAGATTGGGGAATGTGCCCTTAGATTGAGGAAATAATCCAATTAGGATCAGTTGGTGATTAGTGTTTGTGACAAGTGGTGGTTAGATTACATAGGACAAATCAAGAGTCCAAAATGAGTGCATTTTGGCTCCTAGGAATCATTAAGTTAAGTTCTAGAAGGATATGAGAGGTTTTTAGTTCCAACACGTCAAGCCCAAGAGTCAATTGATGAAGTCAAGAGTCATTGTTGTGTGTAGGTTTTAACATTAAATGAGTTTCTAACTTATCCTACATCATGGTCAATACTATCGATCTTATTTACTTCTACCCATTATCATCGTATTCTTTCACACTTAATAGCCTAAACATTGTAACTTATCATTTAGGACCCTATGCCTTTGATTTCAAAATGGACCCACTTTCCATGTAGACATTATCGATTTAACAATGTCATAAAATCCTCCTTACCATGGGATTTCTAATGAGAAGTCACACACATCAATTGGCTATCTATAACTTGAGATATACACCCAAATAAAAATCATTATATTTTGCAAGAGTGGAAATTTATGCATGAGAATGGAAATCATAATATACATCTCAAGGAACCATTTTGAGCGCTTCCCCTAATTCCAAGAATTGTAACTAGGGTAAGCCAAATTATCTAGGGCACAAGGATAGGTTACAATGCTCACACGAAGACTAAGTATTTACAACATATATATCATGAATATTTCAACAGTCATCTCACCAACTATTAGCTCACAAAGAGTACACCAATTAGCGTGTACTTATGTCTCATTTAGGATTTGAGCTTGGGTGGAGAGAATGAATGCCTACCTCCCCATGAATCAAGCTATTTCTCCTTGAACTAAGAGCCCATCAAATTGTCAATCCAAGGCCACAAGGAATTATACCACTAATCCTCATTGTGTTACACTTGCCACAGGTCAATTGTCTAGTGTAATAGCTAACACCATCTATTTGCACAGTAATCATGGCATCGATTATATAATTGTTTTGCTACATGCCCATAGTAAAATATTAGGTTCTAATGTATAATCAAGTGAAAAGGAAATTTTGGAAAGGAAGTTGGAAGCTCTACACTCTACATTACACATTACAAAGAAATGGATGCAAAGGAGTGGAGGATAATAACTTGAATAGTGTATGAAAATGTGTGGATGAAAATGGGATGCATATAAATCAATGGATATGGTGGATTATAGAGTGCATAGATGCCAATGGTGGAGGCTCAGTAAATACATACACATGGTCTAGAGAGAATGAGGTGCATAGAGGGTGGAGTCTTGGTTAATGTGAAATAATAACAATGTAAAATGGATGTGAATTTTGGACTTATGTTAGCAAAAGAATTTAAGTTATTTTTAATAAAAAAGATCTTTTCTTGATAATATATTAATTAAATAAAAATATTCACATGTGCATATCATCCTTAGAGTCTTCTTCCTTCTTACATTTCCATTCAATACATGAAAAAACTAATAAGCTAATCCTTTTTACAAAAATAAACTTATAGGTTGTAAAACATCCATAATGATATGAGCAACTAAAACTTCCCATCCAACATTTATACCAAGTCTATGAAGTTTGTCTCCCCTTCATGTATCACAGTGCCTTCCAAAAAATCTTGAAACCTCAAGCGACCAAATTTCAGAGAAATGACACTTTTGAGAGAGCATCAACCCTTGTATTAAAAATCCTGGAGATATGCTTGAAAGTGATTTGCTTCAAGGATCTTCTTAAATATTGAATTTTCTGACACTGTTGATTGGATGACAACACCTGAATATTAAATAATCCATTAATCCATTATTTTAAAACTTTGGAGTCTCCAAAAATACTAATATCAGATATACCTATAAAAGAAACAAATTGAAGAAGGCCATATAAACTTAGTAGCTCATCCTTAGTATTGGATCCCTGACCTCCACCCATGCTTAGAGAAATATAACGATCCCTGTTTAAAATAACTACCATACCACAACCACAATAGGAAAGGTTGGAAGTACCATCAAAATAGCCTTCAGCACAAGAAGCAGAAAAAACATGCAGATAATACCTTTTGATCTTCTGTATGTTGTTGAAAGACACAAAATCATTAAAGAGATTAATACCCTTGATTCCAAAAATAAAATCATTGGAGCTAATATCTTGAAAACAACTTTATTCCTCAAAAGACAGAGAGACCAAGAGATTAAATTGGCAACAGATTGAAGGAATCAGTATTATGAAACCATTCTGAAAAAGAAGTCTCCAAATTATCAGCACCCCAATCCAAGTTGAATCCTAAAAAATCCGTAGCAACTAACCAGACCTGCTTGTAGAAGAAGCAATTCACAAATAAATGTAAACATGTTTCTTCATCCTATATACAAAGAGGGAAGAAGCTTGGACATTGGAAACCCCTCTTCATGAGATTGTGCTAAGTAAGGATACTGTCCACGAGTGTTTATACCACCATATTTGTTCATTCTTACTCCCATTCCTGGAAATGTAATCATTGACCAACATAGTTGTAATGGCCCCATTTTTTGTTCTCTGGCAAGACCAAAATATCATTTCCAACTTTAAGCATAACCCCATCCTCTTTTAGAATTTAAATATAAGAATCCCAGTAAATAGCCCATTTACCAATAAAACCCAGGTCTCTGGTATTTATCCAGTAACCCCCTTTTAAAACAGACCATTTAGGTATTTTCAGCATATCCAAATTCTTCACTTCAATCGAGTCTATATTTTCATTAATTTATTTAGGTAGAAAAGAACAATATTTGTCACCAACAAAAGGGTCAACTCTAGTAAAAACACTTTTACCATTTCCTATATCTCAACATATACCTTTTCTTCAGTAAATCGATCACTATGAGAAATTTATTTCAAACCACCGAGGCTCCACTGATATCAAAGTCCGTCGTTCTAATCCAAGTGTCAACTGGCACAATAGGATTTGAACCTGAAATCTGACGACATAATTCAACGTCATCCGACGTTTCGTACGGATGTGTCGACATCAATCATTGAGAAGTACAACAATTAAGAAATTTTTTAACGCCGTTGAATTTTTGACACATTTGGAGTCGGTTTTTCGACGTCAAGGGTGTCGAATATTCAACACGTTGGAGTCAGTTTTTCGACCGCGGCTAGGGTGTCGAATATCTGACACTTTGGAGCCATTTTTTTAGCGTATATGTGTCTGGAATTCGACACTTACTCTGTAGGTTTTTCGACGCACAGGTGTCAGATATCCAACGTTAATCCGTAGGTTTTTTTGAAAGAAAATAATGTCAAATTTGAAAAATTTGAAATTGTTGGTACCATATTTCCAACGGTAACTATGTTCAAGGAGTTGGATATCCGATGATGGGGCCATTATAAATTTAAACTTTTTAAAACATTTTAACATGTTTTTTGTGGAAGCGATAGACGATTTGCAAAAATTATTTATTCCTTAACGGACGTTTTCAGGAATTGTTTTATTCTTCAACGGGTGGTTGCGGGTATTTTTTTTCTTCGACAGATAGTTTGCCGGGATTTTTTTATTCTTCGACAAACCTCCTTTGAGAAAATTGTGATGTGTGGAAATTTATTTTTTAAGACAACCAGTTATATTCATTCACGAAGTTTGTGACAAAATGTCAAATAGAAATATTCCAGATCCAAACGAAAACAATCGACAATTGCTTGCTAGCTATGGGATGCAGTGAAATGAAGTAGTGATGGAAAATGTTATTGTCCATGTACTCAATGCAGGGGATTTAAGAGGAGAATAATATTGATCTCAACATCCACAAAACATTGCAGGGAACATGGACATGCTGAGGGGGGGAACGAATATCATTCATTTGTAGGTTTAACATTATAAAGTTTTTTATACTCTTTGTTTTGGTGATTGTATACTGTATTATTTTTATTTTTCATATATTAATGTATATCTATTGATATTTCCATATATTTATATTAAAGGAAAGACACCTTACATCATATCGTCTAGAGGAAGTTCCTTCAGAACAAGTTCAGGATCAGGATCATGGAGCGTGTATGTTTAATGGAGAACGAGTGAATGATCCTATTGAACAAGATGATCATACTGATAATGTAGTTGAAGGTGATGGTATAAATACATTGATTCATGATTCATTTAATGTTAGAATGGCTGATGACGATGACGATGATAATGAAAATGATGATGACTTTGATGATGTTCACGATATACCTCTTCTCAATAAGGCATATGAACCCCTTTATGAAGGATCCAAAACAAATCTTCTCTCCGTTGTATTGTTGATAATGAACTTAAAGGTTATGAATGGTCTTTCAAACATTTCAATCACGTGGATGCTAAGGTATGTAAAATAATCCATCACATATATAGGATAGTGATAAATTTTATATGTATTCCTCTCATAATTGTATTGTTAACACATTATTGATCATCGTATGGATGAAGCGTGTTTCGTTAATATTATTTATTTATTACATTAACTATTTTTTTATTTTTTTGTAGCTTGATAGCTGAATTTTTGTTACCACCATCAAACATTTTACCTCACACATATCGATATTTGTCTTCCATCATGAAAGAGATTGGAATGCATTATGAAGAAATTCATGCATGCCCCAATGACCATGTTATATATTATAATTAGCATGAATTTGCAACAGAATGTCCGAAATGTCATGTAAGTAGATATCATACAGATAAAGTAATAAAAAAGGTTCCTCAAAAGGTTCTTCGTTATATTCCCATCATTCCACATTTGCAACGACTGTTCAGGTGCAAAAACATAGCAAAATTTATGGATTACCATGCGAGGAAAAGAAGTCAAGGTGATTTTATCCGAATGCCTACAGATGGTTCTACTTTTAGAGATATGGAGGAAAAGTGGCCTCACTTTAAAGAAGAACCACATAATCTTAGAATTTATTTGGCAACAGATGGTGTTAATCCATTTGCATAGATGAAATCCATTTACACGGTGTGGCCTATTTTTGTTATCAATAATAACATTCCTCCATGGTTGTCAATAAAGAGGGAGCACATAATATTATCGATGATTATTCTAGGTTTTTGTGCCTACAACTGTTTTATTAATAATGTAGTTGTGGCATCTCATTTGTCGTATTATGTTTCCTAATTTCATATATATATATCTTTTATTTTACTCTTGTGCATGGTTTATATATCTTAATGTTTCTCATAATGATATATTTTATATGTACTTCAAATCAATCAGGTAAGTTCCAAGTCAAAGATATGAATGTATACGTCGACCTCTTATATATGAGCTACTGAAGTTATGGAATGGAATCACTATGTAGACATATCTAGACCAATACGACAAAGGAAATTTCAATTCCATGCAATGGTTGTATGGACAATACACGATGCCCCTGGGTTAACTTCATTTTGTGGTTTGTATTTTTAAGTTCCACTTTAATTGAATTTAATTATATGGAGTAGTTAGAATAGTTTATATATGAATATATTTGACATAGATATCCATATCTAAATATTGTAGGTCTTCATACAAAGGGTAAATTTGTATGTCCAATTTGTGGTCCTAAGATAAAATCTCATCGCTCAAAAAGCTTAAGAAAGGAGGTGTTTGATGAGTATAGGCATTTCCTCTCTAAGAATCACAGGTATAGAACACCTGAAAAAATTATTTTCAATGGAAGCAAAAGACTGCATTAAAACCACGGAGAATGACACCTCACCTTTGGAAGATGCAATACAATAGAAATCGTCATCATGGTACGTATGGATCATCGTATATGAATTGTTATGTATTTTAATTTTTATTGTGAGTTGTTTACTGTAGTGTCCATATTTGATTTATGATGTAATTTATTTATAAAATAATATTCATGATGTCCATCGTGATCATGAAGGCATTAATGGGCTTCCACAAGGAATGAAAAATTATCCTATTCAATTCAGCAGGTTTCCCTACTATGAGCACTTACAAATTGCTCATTTGTTTGATACAATGCATACTGGAAAGAATGTTACTGAAACATTATGGTGACTACTGGAGCTAAGGAGGGAGAAAGATAAAGTTGTGAAAGCTTGCAAATACATTCAAAAAAGCAACCATGTAATGAAAGACACCATCCAATTTCATAGCAATGGAGACCAAGTTAATATAAACTCAATTCCATGGATGTTTACGGAGCAACAAAGCAATGTTGTCAAAGAAGTAATGCAGAAAATTAAATTTCCCACTGGATTTTGTGCGAACTTGAAGAATATCATAACCAAAAAAGGTGATTTTGCGGGGGTCAAAACACATGATTGGCACGTCTTCATCAAGGTAATTATTATTGTTATGTCCATATAATTTTTTTTTTCATTTTACTGCGTATATTTTTTTGTTGTTTGTATACTCTTTGTTTAATAAATGGCGTGGTTTGTATATTGATACAATATGTTCTACCTCTCTCTCTCTCTCGGACAACTTCGACAACAATGTCAAACACGTTATATATAATCTTGGTAAATACATGAGGTAACTAGCAATTACTTGCATGTGCTCAGTGTTTCTTTAATTCTCCATATAATTTATATTTGTTTTTTTGTGCACTATTTCATCATATGTAATTTAATGTTTTTTCTTGTTAAATATCATTATTGGTTTGTGTCACTTGTAGATGGTTGACATCTAAATAAATCCATAAAGAAGATATAAAGTATTGGAGGAGAGAAATTCCTCATCTCATGTGTGAAATGCAGAAGCATCTACCTTCGGCATTTTTCAATGCACAGGAACACTACCTCATACACCAAGTTGAGGAGATTGAGTTGTGTGGACCTATGCACTCAAGGTCCATGTGGATGGTTGAAAGGCACTTGAGATTTATGAAGGGTTTGGTGATACAACGAGCACATGCTGAGGGTTCTATGATGGAAGGATATACGGTATACCAAAACATGTTGTATGTTAGTGAATATCTTCCTATTTTAGCATCAAAGCTCAATTTACGTCGCATTTGTGATCCAGACTCCAATAACAAATTTGAAGGGGAGAAACTGATGGGGAAAGGTAGATTGAGGAAGCTGAAAGGTAATTATTAGCTAGTGGATGTTTATTATATCGTTCATATTCTAATTATGTTTTCTAGTTATTGCTTCAATTAAGAGCATATACTTTGTTCAAGAGATTTACACCTGTCTTTCATTTTAATGGTTATTGTCATCAAATAGTTGGTTGAGAATGGGATGCAATTCATTTATACATCGCAAACAATCTTGACTGGATGAAGGTATGGATTGAACGATGTGAACAATCGGGTCATGGAATATCATGGGAAGGTGTGGCTTCATTGGTAAAATCAGCACAACGCAATGGAGATAGAAATCTAATAGAAAGGGAAATCGATTTGGAATATGGTTTAAAAGATAAAATGGAAAGCATATTAATCAATCCCTCTAAATATTTTATTTTACAAATTACATTTTGGCATACATGTTGTTCTTTTCCATGTATTGCTGCATAAGGACTGAATGGTTGTGTAATCTTTTTGTGTATTGCTTATTGCAGGTAAAAGACCATAAGGCTATGGTCTGCAATGGAGGTAGATATCGGATCAAAAATTTGGATGAAACAAAGAAAACATCATATTTTGGGATATCTGCTATCTTTGAGGTGACCAATGTTTCATCTAAAAGTGACAGGCATCCAGAAGTCTCAGAAAATCGATATTATGGGTATTTGGAAGATATTATACAGTGTGACTTTAAATCCTTTAAGGTAGTTCTATTTGTTTTCAAATGGTACAGGTTACGATTGAATCAACGTGATCCTAATAGAACTATTATTGAACGTGATAATGGATTTACCATGGTAAAAACAAGGTTGTTTGATCCAGGAATAGAGCCCTATGTTCTTCCAAGCCAATGTGAACAGGTATTTTACTCAGAGGTTCCAAGTAATGTGATGTCCCCGATTTTGACGCCAGTTACATTAAAAGGTACATGATGTATATATTGTAATTAATCATGGTGAGGAGCTAAAGGCAAAAGCCCCACCATCAATTTGGTTGTGTATGTTTCGACAATAGGGATTGTTTTCGATGGTATATCATGCTACTCGACACACTATGTATTGGAATCATGTAAATATGCACATCAATTAAAATAAACCTACAGCTAGCTACAACGGTGCAACGATAAATGAAAAGGGCATGATTCCTAAGGTTAAGGGGGGGGGGGTTGTCTAACCCATGGGGGTCATTAGGAGTTGCCATGTTTTGACCACCCACTAAACTTCTGTTGTTTGATTAGTTAGGAGCAGTTACGGCTGGGGAGTGGTGGGTGGCAGGGCTGCAGTCTTTGCCCCATGTACACTCCACCAACGAGCTCTCTTTTCCTCATGCGGAGGGCAAGGGAATGGTCACCACTTTCCCACTCACTCCACTCTTCCATTCGCAGTTTTGGTCGGGCTTACCCTCACACAGAGACATTCATCTCCCTCTCGCATCGTTGGGTTCTCCATCGTGATTTTTGGTCTGGACCATCTCCCGTAGGCAGGGGCGGCTCAGTTCTCCCTTATTTTGCCAATTTTTGGTTGTGGATGTATTTTCCTCCCATAGGGAGTTGTTCTATCTCACTCTTCTTCATGCAGGGAGTTGTGTCTTCTACACCATTGTCAGACTACGTAATGTTATGTTACCCCATCGTTGAATCGGGGTTGTGATTTCTCCCAAGGTTCTGCTGGTTGCATTTTTTTCCCCCACGTACAAATTGGGAATTGGTCCCTTCCCCATTTCTACCTGTGTAAGTTCTCCAGCATTGTCATTGGGGATTGTGTGATGTGTAATGCTACCATCGTTTCCTTATAAGATTGGGGCTGCTATTGATTTACCCTTGTTTTTGGGTTGCTGTGTATGCAAGTACCTTGTTGGGTTTCCTCTGAGTTGTTTTGGCCATGCTAGGTCCAAGAAAAACTCTGATTCGTCTTGTTGACTTGAGCTATGTTCACCTTTTTGTTTGGGTTTGTCACCCTATTTTTTTCGTCTTCTTCACAGAGCTGTGAACTGTTTGTGTTACAATGGTATGTAGTGGTTGGTCTTCAGACTGTTGAGAAAGGGATTAGGGGCTGGGTATGCTTGAGAAACTGGTGTTTGGATCCACTCAGACAGAGTGAGACTGCTGGCGTTCTTCTCCACAACCCTTTAAGAGTGTTGGAAAGGGAAGTCAGGGCCTGAGGGACTGCGAAGCAGAGAAAGGACTGATTCCCGGTGCTGGGTGTGTGGATGCCTTAGAATTCAGAATAACTCTAGGGTAGGCATCCTTAGCTCTCCATTGAGACCACCAGCTTAGCATTTAGGCTTTCCTAGCTCCTTGATGGCCTGATAAACCCCACTGTGGGGGCTTGGTTGATTTGTGTTCCTTGGCTATGTGTAAGCCTGCTTTGACCCTTATTCCTTAAGGAATCATGCTCAGCTCGGGGGTGGCAATGTTGCTAAGAGATTGATGAGCATGCTGGCCTATGGTTGGGTGGAACGTTGCAGCGACATAGCTGGTTGCGGAACAAATTCTTTTTAAAGATGAGTATTATTGACTATTTCGTCTCTGCATTTATATTTACTGATTTATGAATATGATGAACATGTGGTATGCTTGAATGAATGTATGTTTTCTTTCGCTATGTATATGAAGGATTATGCATCCTAGTGTGTTTTATGTTTTAAGCTTTATAATTCAGCATTATATGCATGTTCATGTTCATGGGGCTATTTGCTTGAATGTTTTTGATGGTTTGGTAGCATCCTCTTGCCGGTCAGAGGGTCAGGGACATGACAGGTAAAGCAGGCTGGTCATTTGTTGTGAGACATGATCTAAGGGGAAGGCCAGTAAAGTATAACCTAGACAATGCTAATGAATAGGGTTCTAGGGAAGAAGAATACGATGACGAAGAGCTTGATCAACATGAGTTAGGTGATGATGATGATCCAACAGAAGATGTACTAGTCCAAGAAATAGTTGAATCAGATGATGTAGCAAACAATGCCAATGAATATTATACCGACGATGACACGATGAGCGTAACCGATGATGATGATGATGATGATATGGCCAACCATTACGATGTTGACTCTGGATTTGATGATACAAATGATGAATTGGATGAAGAAGATGATGACATGGATGAAGAAGACGATGAAATATATTGAAAGGTAAATATTTAATTAGACCTATTCTTTTATCTTATTTAAAAAAAAGAGTTACTAACATCATCACCATCACCATCATCATCATCATCGTCGTCGTCTTCATCATCATCATATTCATCATGATCATCATCGTCATCATCATCATCGTCTTTATCATCACCATTTTCATCATCATACATCATCATCTTCATCATCATAGTCATCATCATCGTCGTCATCCTCATTATCCTCATCATCATCGTCATAATCATCATATATCATCATCATCATCATCATCATAATCATCATCATCAGCAGCAGCATCATCATTGTCATCATCATCATCGTCATCATCACACATCATCATCATCATCAACATCATCATCATTGTCATCATCTTCATCATCGTCATCTTCATCATCATCATCATCATCTTCATCATCATAGTCATCATCATCATTGTCATCCTCCTCCTCCTCCTCCTCCTCCTCCTCCTCCTCATCATCATATATAATCATCATCATCATCATAATCATCATCATCATCATCATCATCATCATAATCATCATCATCATAATCAACATCATCATCATCATCGTCATCATCATCATTGTCTTCATCATTACCATCATCATCATCTTCGTCGTCATCATCATCATTGTCTTCATCATTATCATCATCATCATCTTCATCATCATCATTATCATTGTCATAATCATTGTCATCATCTTATTAGCATCATCATCATCATCATCATCATCTTCATCGTCATCATCATCATCATCATCATAGACCTATTCTTTTATCTTATTTAAAAAAAAAAGAGTTACGACTAACATCATCACCATAATCATCATCATCATAATCATTATCATCATAATCACCATCATCATCATCTTCATCATCATCGTTGTCGTCATCGTCGTCTTCATCATCATCATCGTCATCCTCATCAACATAATCATCACCATCATCATCATCTTCATCATAATTGTCATCATCATCATCGTTATCCTCATGATCATCATCATCATCATCATCATTGTCATCGTCGTCATCAAAATCATAATTATCATCATCATCATCATCTTCGTCGTCTTCATCATCATCATCATCATCTTCATCATCATCATCATCACACATCATCGTCTTCATCATCGTCATCATCACACATCATCATCATCATCAACATCATCATCATGATCATCATCATCGTTGTCATCTTCATCATCGTCTTCTTCATCATCATCACCATTACCATCATCTAGTTCATCATCATCGTCATCATCATCATCATAATCATCATCATCGCCATCAACATCATCTTCATCGTCATCATCATCATCATCATAGACCTATTCTTTTATCTTATTTTTTTTTAAAAAGAGTTACAACTAACATCATCATCATGTATAATCATCATCATCATCATAATCATCATCATCATCATAATCATCATCATCATCTTCATCATCATCGTCGTCTTCATCATCACCATCATCATCATCATCATCATCATCTTATTATCATCATCATCATCATCAACATCATCATCATCGTTGTCATCTTTCTCATCGTCGTCTTCATCATCATCACCATTACCATCATCTAGTTCATCATCATCGTCATCGTCATCATCTTATTATCATCATCGTCATCATCATATTATTATCATCATCATCACCATCATCATCATCTTCATCATCGTCGCCATCATCATCATCATCATCATCATCATCAT
>LPNX010959258.1:98118-131883 GCA_001517045.1 Pseudotsuga menziesii
AATTATTTTGGAAAGGTTTTAATGTAAATAGTTCCACAAGTAAATGTTTGATTTTTATAATCAAGAGATAATGATTTCAAATAAATTGAAATTATGACCTTGATTAATTATTATGAGATAACAATATACAAACACTACAATTCATTTTCTTATACTTGGTATGTTTAGATCAAGAGATGTCACAACTCTCAATTTTATTATTATAATCTTTATATCGAAACTCCTAGTTAGTTGTACTTAAATATATATAAAATATTAAACAATGATTGATTATGAAAGAAAGTCCTTTTTATACCAATAGACACTTTTTATCTTAATGCAAATCTCTATATAGTTTATTAAATTATTATGTTATAATATAGAGTTTACACTTTAATGGTTAATGAGTCTAATGCTTTAGATCTCTCACAAATGATTTGCCACAACTTATTAGGAAATGAAATGATGTTGGAAAAATATCATATGCAATAATTACATATAATCAATAATATGAAGGACTGAGTTAATCCTGTCTTAATTATGAAAAGACAACTCAATGATGACCACATTGGAGGTTGGTGGTTTATGTAGTTTAATGCCCAATAATCTAGAAATTGCCATTACAGCTTTTAGAACTCTGGTGCCTATGGAAATTGTCATTACAACCTTTAGAATTCTCGCGCCTGCAGAAATTGCCATTACAACGTTTAGAACTCTCGCCCCTGTGGAAATTGCTCCGTGTTTGTGTCCAGAGGGAGATTGTTGCGCGTTTGTGTCCAGAGGGAGATTGTTGCGCGTTTGTTTCCATCCTTCGAACCCTTCGACGATGAATAAAATGAAGGTACCCCAGATGTTTGAAGGTTATTCATTCTTAGAACCTAGAAAATGAAGCATGGATTTCATGGCTTAGGGTTGTTACTATGGAAAGAATTCATAGGAATGCAGTCTTAGTGGGAAAAAAATTATTTTCATCTTTCATAATCAACCCTTAATTGCTTCTTATGCACCCAGATTTGAGAAAGGGTTGTTGCTTGATGGTTTTGGTTTGGTCTAGAATGCCATTTCAGGGATAAGTTTGGGTCTGAGATATGTTTGGTAAATCGCTAGTTGGGTCCATACCTTATAAATAACCCTCTTCATCAATGTTTACATGCCTATATTTGTGAAATATGTTGCTTTACACCACTGTCCATGTCAAGAATCACTTCAAAACGGACCGCATTTCCTTTTTTGATGCATAGAGTTCCTTCAAATATATTTTAGACTTGATTCTAGGGATATTTATGCCCAAGGGACCGCATAATCAAACAACAACAAGAACAATGGCCTACTTCATTTCGATTTAAAAAAAAATTAAAATATTTTGCAAATATCTAGGGATTCATTACTAATTCGATCTATTAGAGCAGTTCATTGAACGAGTTTGATTTTAGCTTAGTGATACTAGAATGATAAGATTTCCCTCATGGTCCAGGATCGTGTTAGTATCACTCCTGCATGATGTCCCGCCCTTCTTTTCCCTTTACTGTTTTTCCATATTTCCCTAATGCCTTCCCTAGATCCATGTTCTTCCCTTTACTTTCTTTCATGTCTTGCTCCAAATAACTTGTAGGCTCAGGTTTATTAGTTGTTATACTGCACTGTTATTATACCTGAGTGAGATTGCTATTGTAGTGATGACCGAGATATATTATGGGCTACGTGGAAAATAAAGGAAATTCATCGTCATATTCATAGAGAAAAGGAAAATAAAGGAAAGCCAAAGGATATTAGAGGCCAATAGAGGAAAGGAAGAGGCTATTAGAGAAGGTTACCCTCATTCAGCACCCATGAAAACAGAGGTAATAGGGGTAAATAGAGTTTGGGGGTGTGACATCCTACCCTTGGGTGTATATTAGATGCACCCAAGTGTGAAATCGAGGAGAAGGCACATGTACCCTAACCACTAGGGATTTTACAGAAAACTTAGAATATAATTCAATATCATTATAAAATCCCTAGGTTAGAAAGAAACTCGAACCTAACCCAGTATTTTCCAACGTGTATTGACAACAGAGATTTTCCAGAAGTCTACCAAATGTTATGGATTTCTTCTTTTAGGTTTTTTATTATAAAAACCTTTTATTAGAAATCAACTCGAACCTAACCCAATAATTCCCAAATTTTAGTGATAACAGATATTTTCCAGAAGTTATTTTGTTTGGATGTTAAAATATAAGAAAAACACAGAAAAGAAACAACTAGAAGATTAAGAAGATTAAACGTTTGAAAGGACACAACTATCATTGAATTTTTCTCTCTGCCTATTGCCACCTATATTAATTAATTAATATAATCCATATCAACTTTAAATAACTCTTATGTCATGTTTTTAGGTTTAAGGCACAGTTAGTACCTTTTTGTCCCAGGTATTAGGCATCATTGTGGTGAGAAGAAAGAAGTATATGCTCCCCTCTCAAAACAAATAAAATAAAATAGAGGTTGGATGGATAGGGCATATAGACATCCTTTGATAAATGATCACCACTTGCGGTATTATGTAGGAGAGAAAGAACACAACTTTCCTGAAAGCCACTGAAGTAAAAAAGAAACTTGGGGGCCCGCCTTTCATAAGAGATTCAATGCTTCTAAAAAGGGAGAAAATAGAGGAAGATTTGCAAGCTTAGAACCTTGTGGAGGCATCAATTTTATAACCTTACCATTTTTTCTGAAAGAGAAAAGAGAAATTGGCTAGTAGTAATATATGTGAATGATAATGAAGATCAAGTGACTAGCTCATGGAAGCAGCACTAGGATATCTAAAATATTGAAGAAGGGTTATTCAAAATAAGGGTTTGACAAGATATAATTGTAGTATTGATGCAAGATTACATTGAGGGGTGGTTGAGATGTTTATTAGAAAAAATTACTCAGGCCTCTCAAACACAAAGATTTGAAAGACAGTTAAAATGGTTAGGGTTTACTAGCCATCATCTTTTCTTTTTAAAGAATGACTTCATTAAGGAGTGGTGGTCCATCCACCATTTTCATCTTCAAAATTTGTAAGTATAGATGTTGGATCAATTCCCTAGTGTCTTTCATCTTATCATGTTTAATAAACCCTTAGAATATGACATGCTTAATTTGAACCATTGGGTGAAACTTTCCAACAAATTCTACTTTAGGGACCAGGACTACTAGTTTTAGATGAAGGGCATTTACCATGCAATAAGGAAACCAACATAATCCATGCTCTTTCCCAAATACATATGAGGAGACAGGTGTTATTGTCATGCACCCTTTTTCAGAACAATTTTAAAGAGCTCTTCAATCTTTTGAGGTTGGTAAGGCTTAATATTTTAGATTTGAACTCTTTTCAAGCCTTCTTCAGCCAGTTGATCAGTATCATTACTGCAACTGAGAGGCATCCAAAATTAATGTACCATGGCCATGTTCAAGATACAGTGGAGATAATCTTCTTTAAAGTGTTGGGTTATGCATTACAGAGTAGCACTGAAGAGGTTAAAACATTTACAATTGAGTATACAACCCTTACTAGGAATCCATATATACCAATTTCTTTTGTCATGTTTTTGCAAGTTAAGCTATATATTGAACATATTCATCTTAATATCCTCAGGGCCACATTCAACCTTGGAAGAGATTCAATATGTAATTCAACATGAAACCTAGCAGAATCCTATTGCTCATGGAATTTTAGAATGCATTCCTCCCAACTATCATTATGAAATTGATTAGGATACCCCAATATGTCCAAGAAAGCCATTAGAATCTTCTATGAAGTGATGGGTTATGCACTACAGAGTAGCACTGAAGAGGTTAAAACATCCACTCTATAGGATCTCCAAGAACTAACATCATTATTTGTCCATTACTATAAAGGAAATGTACTAGAAGATCTGCCTGGACTTGTTGATTTCACTGTTAAGTTGAATGTAAATGATAAAGAGAGAGGAGCACTAAGCAAGCTACAACACTTTGTAGGAAATCGAATGAGTAGAGATATAATGTCTGCAGCATTCTGCACACATCCTTCACTTGAATGATGTTAGTTATTGGAGATCTTGTAGAGTGGATGCTTGGTTTCTCTTGGGGTTCCAATTATTTAGGTTCCTCATTAGATGCTTCACTATATGAATCATATATGGGGTCCTCAAAAATATGATTATTGATTTCAAATATAACATCCAACTCTTCATGAAATGGATAAATGGATGCATTTTCCATCTCATAATCAAACAAGGGTTTTCCTACAAAATATTCCTCATCAGAATCTCAACAATATGGACCATCTAATTCATATTCTTGGGATGAGGTAATATAATAGGAGAATGGGTTCTTTCTTAAATAGGGCCTTCTTCAAAGGAATATTCATGGATTTTTTCAAGGCCTTGACTTTTTGGAGGGTAAAATAGATCCTCAAAAGATTCCTCATCAAGAATAGGATCCCATATCTTGTATAACAACTTGAGAATATTTACAATTGAGTATACACCCTTACTAGGAATCCATATATACCAATTTCTTGTGTCTGCTTAGGCTGTATGTAGTATATCTTTGAAATATGAGAACAATGTTCACAGATTCCTAAGATTCATATAATTCCAGAGGCTTTAAAATAACTTTCAAACTCCCTCAGTGACGTGTACCCCTTGGTAAATCAATTCATTGATCAATCATAAACATAATGCTCAAGTACCATTTGTTTAGGCTGTTTCTCGTCCTCTGCTTACAGTGGATTTTAAGCATTCCATTTTATACCTCCTAGTTGTTCTTCACATGTATATAATTATATGGGTTTTAGTGTCTGATGCAAATAGCCTGGCTTCGAGGTTCTTTCCCAAGGAAAAAATGTTTTTATTGAAGAAAGCCCATTTGCAGCCATGACTTTTGATAATGCTGTGAGCTATAATGGGCAATTAGCTGAAATTTTGATGTTGTACATCTATTTAAATAAAATTGTAGTCTGAATTAATTCCTTTCTTGGTCGGTTCTGATATCCTTATAAGTTTATCTGCATTCCATTTCGCAGGCTTAGGAAAGACTAAGAAGGTTACATGGATTCTCATCAAACAATGCTTTCTTGAGGTTTCTGACAAATTGTTCATCTGGGTAGTTACTTGGAAGCTGGCAGTAATATACACTAAACATAAAAGATTGTTTGTGAAATTCTCTCGGTACAGGTATCTGTAGGAAGTGAAATTTATTCCAGTGTGATGGTTTTCAGAATTGCCTGTTTCATCTATGTTGTCTAGAATCTATACTGGTAACAATATTTTTATCCTTGTTTCTGCTTGTAAATTAAAATTATAATGGAGTGTTTTGAAATTTTGAACATTATATACTTGTAACATAGAGTAACATCCAGTCAGTTTACAATACAATAATGCCAAGAAGCAAGTCATAGTTACTAGTAGGTATGTCATGGGATTATTCTACTCTAATAAATCGATGCTGCTATTTCCTTCAGTTTGACATGGGAGACTTCCTCATTGATGATCAATCAATAGGTCTGCATAGAGTCCATCTTCTTCAATTGGGAACATGATTGCTTCTTAAGGAATATTATGAAAATATTGATGGCATTTTATGAACATTTAGTTGCAGGTTTCTGTGCTGGAGGTTGTGTTTCAATTGCAGATTCTGGAACTTCTTTGCTAGCTGGTCCATCGGTAAAGCTTGCAAACCTTTGATCTTTTGGAAATTTCTTGTATAAGTTAGTGGTGTTTTCTAGGTCTGTGCACGATAAAAGAATATAAACCACAGGGGTGTGGCACATCTGATGCTTGTATGCTCAAGCAATCAACGAATGCTCATTTGATAAATTGATATGCTATCTTTGTAGTATGAAAGATATATAGTTGAACTGATTTCAAGATTTTTCTCAGTATCAAAGACCAAAGGGAGATAATTTTCTTTGTTTGTTTTATTACATTATTTAAGCCAAGCATGTCTAGATACTATTGTAATTTTCTATACAAGGTGGGCTCTTCACTTTGTTGCTTTTATGCATTGTTTTTCTGAACTTCCACCCTAGCAATATATGCAATGCTTTATAGACCATGTGTTGCTTTTATACTGAGAAAATGTACAGAGGATAATTCCCAATATTTTCAAGATGGCATAAGATATGTGAATCGAACTGCACTATATATTTTTACTAAAGGAACTATGTAGGGGCCTGTTACATGTGTCTTGCGTAGTGTGTACATAATAACCGCGACAATGATTTTCCTGGGCACTATTCCTGTTCTATTGATGGATAAATGAAGTAAGTTCTTAAGGTTGGGTCAATTGAATTTAAGTTCTCTCTTAAGTTTGTTCTAGTCAACTAGAAGCATTCAAAGGACAATAGGCCACCTTTTATGTATTGAATTGACTAGTCATTTGGAAAAAGAGGACACTGCATAAAATTTAAATGGTGCAACTTTGTAATCTTTGCAACTAATGGTGCTAATCAGTTTTAGCCAGCCCCATAACCTAGTTTCTAATTTAGAAACCATCTTATAACCTAATACATTGCAACTCTGTCAGCTTTGCAACTAATGGCGCAAATCAGCTCCATCCAGCCCCGTAACCTAGTTTCTAATTTAGAAACTATCTTATAACCTAATACATTGCTAATAAAAAAGGAACAATTTATTAAAACTATTTAAACATATACATAATGTTTACATAAGGCAGGGACTAGTTGTCTTTAGTGGTCTCTCTTGTTTGATTAGGCTTTGTTGTGTATTTCTAGTCTTCCTTCGTTATTTTATCTGAGTTTAAGGCATTGTTTCATGTTGCACTCCCTTAGACTATTTCGCAATCCAATATGATTTATTTAATTTGAAGGGAAGTTTATTATTAGCTCTGTGGTTCTTCCCAAGTGGCTATAGGTTCCCCTCTCTACTTGTTTTCATTTTGGAGTTGCACAATCTTTTTTACATCATAGTGAATTCTTTTTAAAATCTGTCTTTTGGTAACTCGCAAGACTATAGGGAGGGTTTGATATAACCCAAGATACATACCATTCTACTTGTCAATTTACTCTTTGGTAAGAACCCTTATCCCTATATATTTCATATTCATATAAATAAAATTAAAATTCTAATGGCATTCAATGTTCAGGGCTTAAGAATGTGCTTTATAATTGTTTTGGCCATAACCCTTGATTTCCCTCACTCAAACTAACTATAATTTTTACCTAGTAAGTTACTATGCTACCTTTGGTTTATTCTCACATAAATTCATATTTAAGTCATGTTTAAGGGTGAACTTATTTAATAATTATTCTTTTTGTTTGTAATTTGTTAATTTTGGATTTTGACACCTCACCGAAATTTGATGGTACTAGTAATTTGATTCTAGGTATGTGCAATTGTTGGTTCCCTGGTATGCATAATGATGTAAAGAGGGGAATATTTTTTTTAAAGGAAAAAATGATACAATTAAAGAAATGTAATGAATCACCTCCTTATGGTTAGGGTTCATGAATCATTTAGGTTTTTAATGATCCTATATAATAATTCCTCAAGAAAATATAAAGGATTATATTGTGGTATCACATGTAATATTGCACCTTTAATATGAGTAACTTCTTGGCATAAAGATAACTGGACAAATGGATTGATGTATGTTAGTTAGGTAAGATTTCTTGGGAGTCAGCTGACTATAGAATTGCAACTGCTTCTAAAATGACAAAATTAGTTGCATTGTTTACAAACAAATCCTGAGAAGATATGCTCACAGATTGGCTTGTGCTCTTATGATGGTGCAAGAGATTTCAAATGAGATTCCTTTATGTTGTTTTCTGTTGAAATGATTGTACATAGTATAACTTTGTACTCAACAATAATACCTTTTTGGGATACTGTGCATGTGAATTTTTCAGACATAATCATTATTTGGCTTTGCTTAAGCCTAATAAGAACATTTGTTATGACGTGGTTTGTGAATAATTTGCATTACCCTCATCTTCCCCATATCTTGATTAACAATTTGTTCTACAGTTTGAGAAAAATCATCTCTAGAAGTATCTTCTACACTGACTGCTAGAGAAACCCCTCTAGAATTGTTTTGACAAGAAAAATAAGTCATTTCATCAACTTGTATGGTTTTGTTCTGTGTTTGTCCATGAATCTGATGATTAAATACATGCATACTAGTTTCAATCTATTTAACTGACTGTTCAAGTGTATTTATGAGAGAATTTTCCTCTTGTAGCAAAGATTAAGGTTCTAGGTCAATTTTTTTGCTACTCTCATTAACAAATAGGGTACAATCTTGAACATTTTCTATAGATTCACCACTATGGGCTATCAAAAATTTTCCACCTGAAATTATAAATCCCCAATGTGAACCATCTCACCATTAAAGTTTGAGAAAATGCAACACCAATATTCTTGTGATGACCATGAAATTTGTAAATAAAATTCACCCAATCTATATTCTGAAATTGTTGAAAAACATCTTGGTAAGTATCAGTTAACTCTGAACTATTATGTTTTTTCCTATGCATCATCCCCATGAGCACGAAGAGCATTAAGAATACTGGTAAATGATACACCCAAGGGTTTGGGGAAAGACTGAGGCAAACCCTTACTGAAAATGGGGATTATGAGAACCCTAATGAAACAACATGAAATCCTTAAGAATGATCGAAATGTATCACACAAAAAAAATCTCTTAGTATATTTGTTTTGATCAACCATATCCTTTCATGAATGTATGGAAAGGGAAGTATAGATAAGGGAGTTAATGGAAAGAATCATGACCCGATAAAGAGTATGGTGTAGTGACCAAGTTCATTACCATGGCTATCATACTCCACAATAAATAGATGACATGAATCCTACCATGTCAAATCGCACTAGGTGATAGCCATCATGGTGATACAATGTACGAGCTTACTAAGAGATGGTTAATCCAAGCCGATTGATAAAACCATGGTAATATAAGTTATGCATTAACTTGAGTTTAAATCCATGGCTAGGATTCTTGTATATTAGGATTATATTAGACATTAACCCACATGTGTAATATTGAGTGTTCATGTTATATGACAAGGTATCGTCCTGTACATTTTGAAAGTAGGTGTGTTAAAAATGCCAACGAAAACAATATATACCCAAAGTACATTGATTTCATAAAAATGAATATAGTTAAACATATAAATTTTAATTCTTTAAACATTACTTTAATCCAGAAAATCAAAGATCCTTGGTAAATAACACAACCGCTACACTTATGCAAATAAAAGATCACCTTGCCATCATACAACATTATTGTAACCGTATGCCTTTAGTAGATTTATGATTTTAAATAATGCAGAGATGTGAAATAACCTTTTTTGAAAATTGAACAATATTCAAAACCTTAGTCAATAAAAAGACTATTGTGTCTTTATAAATGAGAATTCAAACCTCGTCGAAAGGATTTGATGGCAGCATGTAAAATAGTAGAATGTCACCTCATGAATGATGAGTTTGGCTATATAATTAAGCCAAGATGATAGTCCACAATTATGTAATGTATGTAATGTATGTAATAATGAATAGTCATGAAATTTATTAGCTGCAAAATTAAGTTCACTTATAATATGAAAATAGATCACAAGGAAAACGTTCGTCATGGAATCATCATAAAATAATGTATCTAGACATGTCTGAAAATAAAATTCTTTGGGATACTCATGCCAAATGTTTCATTTTCTATTGGAAATAAAACATTTAGCCTTACTCCAGATCAAGTTTGGTTTAGTCCCAAATAAACAAATGCTATTTGTTGTCTAATTCACCCTGCAGTATTGATGTCTTGTCTATCATCTATGGTTTGATGTTTGTAATCTCAGTTTGTTTTAAAATAGGTTGTTGGGAATTCAACGTTGTAGGAGATATGTAGAAGAAAGGCATTTATATTATAAATGTGCATTTGAATAGAAGTTGCATACAACTTTCTGTAGAGTACATACGACTATTTAGTAATTTTAGCTTATGTTTTTTTCTATACTTTGATTCCTAAATTTGCATTGTACTTTCTTGAATTGTAAGTAAACAAATCAAATACCCTTATTACATAATAACATGAGAAGAGGTTGTTAATAGGTTTCAAATTAATTTTAAACCTAATTTAAGTTGTCATGTGATCCTTTGTTTTCAGATGAGGTTTTGATTATCATAAACTAATCCTAAAGATAATTTGCATAACTGTAGTTTTGAAATAGAATATACATTGTGTTTTGCAATCTTTGTGGGTATCCATTGGTGGAAATCAGTAAGTGGAATTTCCCTCGTTCCCATTTGGAGTTGTATAATACACAGTGATCTGAAATGGATCTATGTTTTTTTTTCAAGCTAGAGTGATTTTTTTTGCTTGCAATTAGAACACATTTGAGGGTTTGTTTATATAATGTTAGGGTTCAAATCATGAAGCTACTACTGTATTTTGGACTTGAATAATAAGTTCTTTGCATGGGATTTGAACATATATTTAAGGGTTGGAAATGGAAACCAACTTGTTAGGGATCCAAAGACAATAAGTCGTTCCCTAGCTAGTGAGAAAGTTAGATGGAGTTTACGGACTACCAGATGTCGTTTGGCTAAAAAACAACATTATTTCCAGTTTTTTACAAGATTTGGAAGGAGGGAGGTAAATGTCCTTACATTCATGATTGAGAAAAGGTAGATATATACACTAAGTTCCTGAAGGGTATATGCTCCAATGTCGACCGTGAGTTGAATCACAAGGTATAGTAAAACATTAACTCCATACACTAGACACGGAGATGTCTACATAAAAGAAAAATGATGCAATTTCTAGGATCGTATGGTAGGATTGATTATGTTTTATCTTACTTGTTCTATTTATTTTTGTGCACAAATTACTCCAGAGTGCATGTAATATTTCTCATATTTTATACAGGGTGATTTAATATGACATTTTCTGTATTACGCTATCAGAATTTGTTGAATCTTGGTAGCCTAGATAATCTATTGTTTTTTTTTCTTTTGACATGTTATTACACCAAGGATAATTTACCTTATAAGCATGTGAATGTTCACCCAAAAGATTTAGTTTTTGATGTATTTCTCAAATTCTATTGTGTTGAAGGTGATAAGGTATTATTTGTTTCATAGTGGAAATTGTATTTTGTAATTTTTTGATATGTTTATTTCTATTCTTGTTGTATGTAGTCCTTGTGTGTTATATCAATTATATAGTGTATGTTTGTGTATTGAAATTTAATATGTATGGTTTTTTGGAAATGCAAGGATGAGTTAAGATGAAAAGTATATACAAATTTAATTAAATGAACAAAACATATATGTCAAAGTACAAAGCATCATCCAATTTTTTCTAATAAATTGTCGCCTGCCACTATAAAGTTATTGCATGCTAACTCCAAGGTGGTACCCTTCATAAATGACACTTCTAGATTTGAAATCAAAGGGTAAATTAACTGGTGAATGGAAACCATTCAATTTTTTTTTGTTAATTACACAACTAGGCATCAAATTTCCAACGGCCATTGGAGGATGTCTGACGCATTTGTTGAAGCTCCGACACTTTTAGCCGTCGGTCAGCCGACATGTGCCCATCGCATATTCGAATCCCTCCCAAAGACATCAGACGGGACTTCCATGCCCCTGACAACCAAGCCCATCGGACTTTTGACGCCCCACCCATCGAAAAACCTATGTGTTATTGTCGGAAATGCAATGGTATATGCAAGTTTTTTGCGACACTTTCAAACAACAAAATGTCGAATATTCGACGCTGTGGCATCGTCGTATCTTTGACAGGTATTGATAGGGATGTCAAATATCCGACGTTATTCCGTCAAAGGTGTTGTCCGGCGATTGCACACCAGCAGCAAAAATATTCCGAAAGCTGTCTCCTCACTTGAGAAAGTGGGAGAGGTGTGACCTTGGGGGCAAGCACAGAGCTAGGTATTGTCACCTACTCCTAGCTCCTCCATTTAGGCTAACTCCTAACGAAGCCAAGGGGGGTAGTCCCTACAAAAGAGTTTCTATATCTCTTAAGTTGTTAAAGTGTTTTGATTAGTTGCGGATGCGGATGGGTGTTGTTTAGGAGTTATTATAATTTGAAGTGTTTGTTTATTATGAATATGAAACTAAATCAAAAGCAATCCACGTTGCTAAAAACAGATCACACATATAAGCAAAGATTCCAGACTTATAACTTAAGCATTCAAATATAATCAATTGAAATGGACCATAGACAGTTGATCAAGATAGAAAATTAATCAAATATAACAAAAGACCAGTGCCTTATGGAGTCAAATAAGCGTGTGAAATAAAGTCTAGGAATTTAAGCTAGTGAGTATTAGGTTTTGCAAGTGCTCTTGGTAGATTTTAAGAGTTTTTTGTTTGTGATCTTTGCTTATGGTGGATGGATGTCCTAACCGGTAATACCTTCAGTGGCTCCGTTCGAAGACATGACGAACCTGTTTGAGGTCAAAGGTAAGTGTTCAATAACTTAACTACCAGTGCCTAGATTAGGTAGCCCGGCGCCCACACTTGGAATTTTCCCACATGCCTCGGTATTTATTGAACAATGCCGGTGCGTTGGTTATGGGGAAAAGTTTTAGTTAAGTTCCTCTTGTGGGGTTTAGAGATCCAATTCTGTTTCTGGGTATTTTGATCGAAGATCAGTCAGAGCATACTCTGGCAAAGGGGGAAGGGGGTTAATTAATTAAAGGGATGTGAGTTGCGAATTTTATTAAGTTAATTAATTAAAACTCTCCAACAGAGAGCGCTCTTGACCTTGTCTTATGACAGTGGTTCAAGAGACTTAGCTAATCTAGATGAAACTAATGTAGGGGTTAAGCAAACCTAAGATGCTCTCCGATAGAGAGTGCTCTTGACTTGTGTTTCTGCAAGTTCAAGAGTCTTACTTATGAGGATTAATTGATTAAACAAGCACAAGATAAAATTAGTTGATTGGACTCTCCGACAGAGAGTACTCTTGATCCACCTTATGGTGTGATTCAAGAGATTTGCATAGCTGATTTACTTAGAAAGATAAACAATTGAAATAACTAAGTAATCAACTTAATTAAAAAGTGATGAATTGACAATTAGTATTCTAAGATTACTAAGCAAATCTAATTTAAGCATGAACAAGTAAACACAACACAATCCTCCCCAAATGGGGGAAGATGAGAGTGGGGACTTAAAAACCCCACTCGAGCACAAGATCTTTATTAAACTTTATTGCAATATGCCTTGAGGATTTTAATCCTTGAAAGGACTTTTCCAATGAAAACAAAGTAACTCTACAATTTTTAAAACTTGTAAAAAGGAGAGTGCTTTTTCTTTACTTGAAACTTTTCTTGAAATTTTTCTCGAACTTTATGAAAAGGGAAAAGAAAAAGGCTTGAATGAAAACAAAAGAACAAGACAAAAGAAGGTTGAAATAAAAGGAAGCGGAGGGGAAGAAAAACTAAGAAAAGGGAGAGAGAAAAGGTGAAAAAGAGGGTTGTCCTAAATGTGAAAAAAAGGGCTGTCCAAAGGCAAAAAGAGGGCTATAAAACAGTAAAAAAAAAGGCAGCGAATAGTCAAAAGAGGGCTGTCCACAAGGAGGAAAAAGAGGGCTGTCCACAAGGAGGAAAAAGAGGGCTGTAAAACAGTAAAAAAAAAGGGCAGCGAACAGTCAAAAGAGGGCTGTCCACAAGGAGGAAAAAGAGGGCTGTAAAACAGTAAAAAAAATGGCAACGAACAGTCAAAAGAGGGCTGTCCACAAGGAGGAAAAAGAGGGCTGTCCACAAGGAGGAAAAAGAGGGCTGTAAAACAGTAAAAAAAAGGGCAGCGAACAGTCAAAAGAGGGTTGTCCACAAGGAGGAAAAAGAGGGCTGTAAAACAGTAAAAAAAATGGCAACGAACAGTCAAAAGAGGGCTGTCCACAAGGAGGAAAAAGAGGGCTGTCCAAAGCATGAAAAAAGGGGTGAAAACTAGGTAAAACGAGGGCTGTCCAAAGCATGAAAAAAGGGGTGAAAACTAGGTAAAACGAGGGCTGTCCAAAGAGAAGAAAGAGGGCTGCAAAGCTAAGTGAAAAGAGGGCAGCGAAAAGGAAAAAGAGGGCTGTCCACAAGGAGGAAAAAGAGGGCAATGAAAAGGAAGGAGGAAAGGCCAGCCAAACAAGGCAAAGAAAGGGAAGCCAAAGGATGGAAAGAAGTAAACTAGGGCTTCCTAAGTAACTGGTAACCAAAAGAATTTTAAAGAATAATTTATGAAAGACTTTGAAATGGAACTTTGGAGAAAGATCTCCTTGTTTTTTCCTCTTGGAAAAATCCAAACTCTCTATAGGTCCTGAAAGTCAACAATGTTAGAAGGTTCTTATGATGATGGAGATGAGTTTGATGCAGCTGAGCTCGCACCCTTCTACAAATGGAGAGATCTGTAAAGACAATCCAACTTGATACCCAGTGAGATCAAACAATAAAATCTAGTATGCTAGGAATATGCAAATCAAGATCAATACTTCATATAATTGAATATTTGTACCCATCTAGATTATGATAATATTTGCATAATAAACCAACTTGACAGCAGCAAATGGTAAATCTTATGTTCTAATAATAGACTTCTAAAGCTAGTTGTTTGATTCAACACATAAATAACAAATTGAAAGCACAGAAAGAGATCACCTCATACAACACATCCACCAATGAAGAGACAATCCTGTAGACCTCCAAAGTCGAAAAGCTTTATTCAATAATATAATGATTACAATTTTTGCAGAGTTTCTATGCGCAAAAGTCCATGATAATAGAGCTGAAAGAGCCTCTTTTTAACAAATGAGAGAGTGCTAAAACCCTAAAACCAAAAAACCAACCCTAACCAGCTTAGCCACCTAACAAAGAGCCCAGACCTAAACTGGAGAACTGAGAGTGAGGGGAGGCCTCCACCCAGGCAAGGCGCCCCTACTCCAAACCTGTGCACTGAAAACAAGCCAAGGATGAGGCCACATGTGTGAGTCTGGATGTAGGTAAGCTCATCCTTTAGGTCTGGCAGGAGCTTGAGCTAGGTTTGGGAAGCCCACTGATGGTGTAAGCTTCAGTCTTCACCTCGATCAAATCACCAGACCAATGAGAGCTCTCCATCTCATCTTTAGCTAGAGATGACATGTCTAATAACTGATAATAAATCAATTGCTCTCTCTTAATGATGACTGAAGATGAGTTATGATAACTCTAATCATCATAAGTGTTCCATGAGATGTCATTTAGCCTTTTATTTTATTAAATTTGGATTAATTTGGAGAGTTTTAGTTTTCTCCAAAATAATCATTTTTTTTAATAAAAATCATTTTTTAATAAAAATCAATTTTTACTCAAAACTGACTTTTTTGAGTAAAAAGGCATTATGTGTCCGATTGTTGATCTGAAAGCCGGTTCTGACTGGCTGGCTGATCAAGAGTGATTTTTGGCTTAAGGTTAGAGCCTTCAATCACTGAATTATGAGTCTGGATCACGAATGGGTTTTTTCCATTTAATTTATGGAAAAATTAACCCAAAAAACTTAGGAAAAGTAATTAAAAAATTAAAAAAAAAAATTTCACTGTTCCAAAAATATTTTTTCGATTTTTTTTTATGTGTCCAGATGACTTAGGACATGACCATGATCTATCTAAATAATGTCTAGTAGGCTTATAACACTCAGTTGGGCTCTAATAACCCCCCAAGGCCTAGAATTCAACATCGGGCATTCCAGCTTTGGAGGAAGCGGGAGAAAACCTCATCAATTATACTCAGCTGAAGGCAAAGCATAATTGTCAGGGGCAAAAAACTCCCTGGAATACCCTATTTGCAATTCTACGTCTTAGGAGACCGAACCACTCAAAAATATCCTACTAGCACATTTAATTACAAACCCCGCGGGGTCATGGTCAAAATTATTCAAATAAAAAAGTGACTAGCCAATATTGGCTAGACAAGTAGATGGATCAACTGATACACTAGAATCAGACTTTGAACAAGTCTGTCAACCGACGGCTCCTCAGGTAACCCAACTTATGGTACAAAAATTTGGATAACATCTGGCTCCAACTGCGGGACGTGTGCTCGATCTAGTCTCTTATGCAAGGAGAGCATACGAGAACCCCAGAATCTCTGGTTTCCATATCCTGTAAAAACATCTCAACTTGACAAGAAAACCTTAGTAGCACAAGTTTTATGAAAAAGAGCCAATGATCCAAAAGTTACTTTATTCAAAGAAAAACAATTTCACTGAAAAATTTATTTATTTCTAAGTACATAAAGAAAATGCTAAAGTAAACGCTCACTTTAAGGAGCCTATTTTCCTACTCTAATCATGATACAAAAAAGGTTAGGTGTAATCATAAATCCAGTGTAGCCACCTAAGCATTTTATTAATGTAAAAAGGTTTTACCTTGTCTTTGGTTACCAGCCAAAGTAAGGGCATAATTTCCAGAAAATGCAAACTTGTCTGGTGATCCAGAGTGGGCAGGATGGATGGGGAATCATAGGCATGAATAATTTCATCAAACTTCTTCCCAAACTGGCAGATGCTTGTGCAGGCTGCTTCTATCCATGACTGGATAGCGCTGATATATAAATCCGGATAATGCGGTAGGTCGACTACTCCATCATGCTGATCATCAAGGCTTATCAAATAACAACTCGTTGTATAAGCCCCAAGGTGCTCCAAAACATAAGGAACATCTATATCTGAAGACGATGGCTAAGAAAAAACTTCAACTAGTTGTATCCCATCTAATTCTTTACTGCACTGCTTTTTCAAATCCTTATTACCGATCCTTAGATACAATTCTGACTGATCATATAAAAACTCTGACTGCTCTTCCTTATAACTTTCATAAGTCTCAGAAGAACAACTCCCCTTGCTGGACATATCATGGATGAGATTCTCAAAAATATTCTCAAAGGTATCATAGGTTGGATTTTCAATAAAAGTCCAATAGTCATCATCACCATCTATGTCAGATATGAGAGATGCCTCATCACTGGTATCAAGTCCATGTCTGTACTTCTCATTTTTCTCAAAACCATCTTCTTCAAAAAGCCGGGTTTCAAAGATATCACAGGGGGCCCAACTTTCCAAATATTTGTCATCCGATGGAGTGTATGGAGGAATCTCATCACATGAAACATCTAAGATTGGATTTTTAATTGAATTCTCAAAGTTATCATCCATCTCAGATGTAAGGGATTCTTCCTCACTTGTATTACATCTCATTCTATATCCCTCCTCATGATCATAGTCATCTTCTTCAGAAAAAAGGTCACAAGGTAGTAAACCTTCCAAATTATCATCATTATGCTCATTAGTAGGATTAGTGCTAAAGTTTTTAGTGAGATCATCCAATTGCTGACTATAATATTCAACTTGACCCTGGGTTTCTATGGTGAAAAAATGGAGCCGTCCAACCGTGTTAATGTATTCAGGCTCTCTTGAATATTGTTTTGTCTCTCTCCAACTTTCTCCGGAAATATCATGCATGTCATCTACACAGTTTATGTACTCAAGCTCGCTTGATAATGCTTTAGGAGCACAACCCTCTGGAAAACCATGCTCCTGAACATAGCATGCATAATAACAAGAAGATTCTTCATGAAGGTCTTCACATGCCCTACAAAATGGCTTATACTGCTCAACCATGTTAGTGACCTCTAGCTGATGAGGAGGCCTCTGCTCATGGTTGGGAGGCTTTCTTTGCCAATTTGGCTTGGCAGGAAAGGTTCTAGGAGTGGAGTGAGTTTGAGTTCTTTCCATTGTGATCACCCTATTTTGAATTTCTTTTAACTGTGCTAAGTGTTTCTGCTCTGCCTACTCCATATTTTTCTTCATCTCCATCATTTGTTTTTCATAGGAATCCTTCATAGCTGATAAAGGATCCTTGTCTTTTGGTTCACTGATTTTCAACGGAGTTGAAGACCTTGAATAACCATGGAGGTTGGATTCACCAGATGACTGCATGTTCAGATCAATCTTGATTGCCATATCCTGAGCCTGGGGCAAGTTAGCAGGCTCCTTGTCTCTGATCTAATACTACATTTTGCCACTAAGTGCCTCAATGTAATAGACTATGATGGTTGGTTTAGTTGGGGCATACTCAGTAGGGATGGCATTTGACACTTCCGTGAACCTAGTATTGAACTCGTCCATTGTTTCTGTGTCTTTCTTCTTTATGTTGGTCAAGGACGCAAGTTGATGCCGAGGTTCTTTCTTTTCACCGAACTTGTTGGTGAAAGAAGTTTTGAAAGTTGCTAGACTATTAAAGGAATTGTCTGGTAAATTGCTATACCAGTCACCCGCCTTTCCATCCAGAGATAGAGAAAATAACTTCATATACACGTCATGTTGGCTGACCGGATCATTTATATAAGCATTGATACACCTAGAAAAGTTCCTAAGGTGCATGGCGGAGGTAATGGCATCAATGCCTATATACATCGGGATCTTCTTGACAGCTTTGTCTAGGAGATGGTGGGGTTGACTTGCTATCTGAGAAAATTCAAGCTGAGTAAAATACTAGCCCATTATGTTAGAAATAGTGGTATTAGTTTTTTCAGGAAATAAAATGTGGATGTCTGAAACAGACTCAGATCCAAGTTCTGCGAGGATCCTGCGAGAAGATAGTTTGTTTAATCTCCTCCTTAAGACCTTTTCGGGGTCAGGGACGAAATCGACCAAACCTACAGAGTTTCTTCTAGTAGAATACCTTGAGGTGTTAACTGACAGTGGAGTCGCCAGGTGGATTTAAGTCTAATTTCAGAGAGTGATTGGACTAAAAATCTACCAAAAAGGATGAAAAGGTAAAAAACTAAAAGAAACAAAGGTCGTCCATGAACAAAAAGATTTGTCCCCGGCAATGGCGCCAAAAGATGTTGTCCGGCGATTGCACACTAGCAGCAAAAATCTTTCGAAAGCTGTCTCCTCACTTGAGAAAGTGGGAGAGGTGTGACCTTGGGGGCAAGCACAGAGCTAGGTACTGTCACCTACTCCTAGCTCCTCCGTTTAGGCTAACTCCTAACGAAGCCAAGGGGGGTAGTCCCTACAAAAGAGTTTCTATGGCTCTTAAGTTGTTAAAGTGTTTTGATTAGTTGCGGATGTGGATGGGTGTTGTTTAGGAGTTATTATAATTTGAAGTGTTTGTTTATAATTTGGGTTGTACCAATTGCATCTAAGATATGCCTATTGGCTAGAAATCCAAATTGTTCCTTTCAAATAAATTTTGAAATTTTAGATTTCAGTCTGTCAGTAATGATCTTTGTCACCACATTGTAAACCAAATTGAAAAGTGCAATAGGCCTAAAATCAGAAAAAGTCTTAGAAGAGTCCTTACTTGGAATCAATGTAATGAAAGTAGCATTAAGAGAACCTGTCATATAACACTCCTTCCTGGAAAAATATGCAACATCCAACAAATATTTACCCATAATATCAAAGAATGCCAAAAATAGCTCAATTTTCCACCCATAAGGATTGTGACTTTTGTCCTTGGCAAACTTGGACAAAACCTTTTGAATTTCCTCAAGTGATATTTCTTTACCAACCTCCATACCTTCTTCCCTAGTAAAGAAAGAAGGAAATATTTCAAGAACTTTTAATTGATTACCAATGAAAGCTTTCCTTTGATCCTTGAATAAATATTTAAAATGTAATTCTGTAGAAAGTTTAATCTTATGCTCGGAGCTGTACTTTACACCATCTTCATCACGTATCTCCCAAATCATATTTAAATTCCTATGATAAGGCACATAATTATGAAAAAACTTTGAATTATTATCGCGTGCCTCGATCCCAATGGCTCTGGTTTTGAGGCTTAGTTTCTCTTCATATTTCTTAAGAATGTGATCCTGTTTACTGTTCAAAGATTAAAAAAAATCCTTTGTCTTATGCAAAGAGAGATCCTGTAAAAATTGACAAAATAATTTCAGAAATATCATTTTCAATTTGTCGTAAAGAGGATCTATCTTCTATAGATTTCCTTTTAGTCTAGAAAGTAACTTTATTTTTAAGTGTCTTCAACTTAAACACTAATTGTTCCATGACATTAAAATACCCTGGACATTTAGAAGTTAACCAAAAATCCCTAATCATATGACAAAAGTCTTGATTTTTTAGCCAAGAGTGATCAAAATTGAAAGGTCTAATAGTATCCAAAGGATCAACATCAACTTGTAAATAAATAGGAAAGTGATCAGATATGTTGTTATGAAGAAACCAAGATTTATATATTGTACATAAATCCACCAGCGATTCCTTCATAAGGAATCGATCAAGTCTCTTACTCACTCCTACACCCACCTATTTACGTTTGCAAGTAGGAGTAATTTTAGAAGGAACAATATCAACTAACTGATACTTCTTGAAGACATCTAAGTAATATTCAGCCAATGGATCAGAAGGATAGACTGTTCCCCAATTTTCAAAAGAGTGTAAAGTGAGGTTTAGATCACCATCTATAACCATAACAGACCACTTACTTCAATCTTATCCCAAAACTACTTTCTATCCTTATAGGGAGCATCAATTTATATTAAGTGCATATGTTTCTCAACCCCTGAACTTTCCCTTCCAACAAAATCCCAGCACATGTCCTAAAAGTTTTGAAGTAAAAAGTATTAGGGTTCCAAGCAGCTACTAGCTCACTAGATAGCTCATCTGCATCAATATCACAACATTCTCGGTCTTTTAAAATTCTTAGAGTTATCTCATAAGCTTTAGTTCCCAGATTCATAGATTCTTGAAAAAAGTAAACAATTGCTCATTATTTAGGATGAAGTTTTTGAGGGCACGAAATTTGGCGCCACCCCCTAAGCCCCTAACATTTAAAGAGATGTAGATCATTATAGAACCTCCACAATAGGCTTATGTGCTCTAAGTGCCCTTTCTGAACCAAGCACACTATTATTACCTTCCTCATTCATACAAATTCTATTCGAAACCAGAATATATCCTGCTTCTAGAAGTAAATCTTTTTCTCCTTCATCAACAATTTTTTCTCTAAGCTCCTTCTTCTTATTCTTTCTACGAATCGTCATTTTTTGGCATCTAATGGAATTAAAAGGAGCATAATCTGATTTAACCATATATTTATTAAAATAGGTAGTGAGTGGGGTTTTTACCGAATCATTAACTAACACCCCAACTACAAAACCCTCGAAATCACCCCCCGTCAAACCTTTATCAGAACTAGTATGAGACAACCCTTTGACAATATGGTTAACAATATAGGAGTTAGGGTTTGAAACAACATTGTTAGGGCTGTTAAAAATAACACCATCACCCAATCCAGAAGAATCCTCTAAAATGGAGCTAAGGGAAACCTGGTCAGATCCCATAACCAATGAAGAAGGGACTCTTTTGTCAAAAACCTTAGGATAATTAGGGTTTGACAAAATACTAGACCTAGGGTTTGGGAAAATACTCAATCTTCTAGAGTAATCCCTTTTAAAATAATTTATATACTGAAGCTCTTTAGAGGTAAAATCTTCATAAGGAACAGGAGAAGAGCATAAAGGCGTACCTTTAGGAGAGATGTTTTCCTCCTTTAGAGAATGATCATGATGTGAATCTAGGAAACCAACAGCAAGAGAAGGCCTCTCCTATTTCTTGCTAGAGTCAAAGTACTTCGTCAAGAAGTGATAATCTCTCTTTACATGCCCAATATTGTGACAAATTAGGCACTGAAAGGGGATACCCCTGTAATCCAACCTCTGATCAAAGGAGACAGCCCCCTAGTTAATCAATAAGGATTATGGCAACCCTTCCAACATGTCTAACTCCACCATCACCTGAGCCATTCTTTTATCTCCTGACCACAAGGCATCTTTATCAACATCTATAAAATTCCCCAGATGGTTTTCCATTTTAATTAGAAGCTCCTCCGTCGAGGAATTGAATTGGAAACCTTGGAAACAATAACCATAAATGTATCTTATGAACCTTTTGGATTAAAGGATTAAAATCAACTGTACAATTCCATAGGACTAGAGATCCATCCCTAATTATCCAGTATTCGTTAAGTACCCTTTGAACATGTTCCTTAGCGAGGAAAATAAAACATAACCAACCACTGGGAAACCATAAAACTTGCGGGGCATAATAAAAAATAGGTTTCCATGTAACAGAGACCCATTCAATCAACTCCAAATGGTTCATCTGGATATATTCCAGTTTACCCACCACCGCCCATTCGCTTAAGCCTTCCACCTTCTGCAATGTAAAGTCTGTGCCAATCGAAAGGATTTCAATATCCTTTTTAACCTTAATGGCCTTAATTTTCCTCCTCGCTCGAGCCAAAGCACCAGAAAGGTTTTTAGGACTAGAAACCCCGCCGCAATCATCCACTTTAAGCCAGTCCCAACATCAAAGCGATCGAAACCCAATTATTTTTCCTTCTCAATGCTATCAAAAGCCATCGTTTGCAGAGGAAAGCAACCCCGCTTCACATCATAAGGGGTGATAAAAGAAACCTGGTTATCAAACCCTCCACTGCCGATACCCAGAGAGTCTGAACCCACTACAAGTCGTTCTTGTCCCTAGTCCCTTATCTATCTAGAGCTTTCAAAAACTGTCGGATTCAGGTGAAAAAGGATCTACTTCACACTAGAAGCACTTACAATGCCGACCTCACCTACACACTCAGTCAAAGAAGGAGCGCTTGTAATGTGAACATACAACCCTAACTATGGGATGTCATCACTAGGCACATCGAAACTCTCGTAGGTTGTCTTGTGAGTACATGCACCTGAAAAATGTTCCTTTCGTGTCAAAAGGCTCCCGTTTGTCGTAATACGCCTCTCCACAACTGCATGGGCTTCCAAATGCCGAGCAAAAGGTGACTAGGTGTCCTCATGTGTTTCCAAAGGAAAAATCGCGCCTGGTTTAGCGGTGACTTCTTTTTCCTGGACATTTTTAACCCAAAAAAACAAGACATAGAAAAAACACAAAGCATCCCACTTTTTTTTTCTTGATTGATACTAGGCCTCATTACCCTCCAAGATGAAAACCTGGTTAAGGTTTTCACAGAAACAAAAAACAAAAAAAAACTCCATTAACTACTCAATTAAATTGTTTTCTTAGTCAAATCACTCACGAGCTTGAAAACCATATAATTCTCCATAACATGTGTTAAATTCTAAAAACATCAAAAGTAAAAAAAAATTAAATTCATAACTAATAAAAAAATAAAAAATAATATATTTTTTCCAATTTGATCATATTTGTCTATATCATTTTGTGCATTGACAAACCATTTAATTATGTAGGATTCTTGAAATTAAGACCATATTCCTCTTGTAGGTAAAATGTTCCTATGCTAAGACCTATATTATGGTGGGCATCCCAAGCATTGCAATTATTTATATCATAGTTCCGATTCTTGCAGTATTTTTTAAAGTCATCTTAACATGAAAACGATGGAAATTACCATCCAATAGCAAACATGATCTCAACATAAGAATTACTCCATTTCCGTAATTTAAAGTCACAAACCGAGAAAATGGTTAATTGAATCGAAAGCCGGAAATGCAAGAACGTCAACGCAATGAAATCAGAAGCTAAAGGAAGCCACTCGGAACCTATTGTGTGATGCAAAATGAAAAAATAATTGAAAATTCATTAATGGCATGAATTATGATTAAAATTTCAAAGTACAGATCGTATCTGTAGTATGGAGCAGTATACCGGACGACCAAAACGCCTCGGATCAGTTTGAATCGGGGAACATAATAACAGTTGAAAATGCATTTTTGATTGTTTAAATAACCATTTTGAGGATTTGGGTAGTTTCAAATTCATTATTTAGTCTAAAGATCATGACTAAAATTATAAAATTACAGAAACTATAATTTTTAGATACAATTATGATCAGAATAATGAAAGAAAACACTGAAATAACCGGGTATTTTGGTTGCTGGGTAGTATAAGAGCTCACCAAAAAGCTCCCAAACCAACTGAATTGGGCAAACCAAATCTTGCAGAATTTTCAATTTTAAGTAGTCAAATCGCAATTTGAAGAATCTAGATAGTTTTAAAATAGAGGTTTTAACGGTTTTTATTAAAAATTCGCCAAAACAACGGGGCGTTTTTGTTGCCTCTGATCCTACTCGATCGTATCTTTCACATATTCTAAAAGCCTGTACTACATCAAATAAAATAAGTTTCAACAATAAATAATAAATTTTACACTATCTATCTGCAGCATGAAGAAGGTTTTGGCTCCGATTTTGGTTTGTCAAGAACCACTGAATCTGATCTATTTAACGACACCGGCACCGGCTGAGTTCGACGAACAATTTGTTTGGCAGCTTCGTAAAAAACTTGTTTGACATTGAGTGCAGTCCTGGCCGAGGTTTCGATGAACAAAACACCTTTAACGAAAGCATAGGCTTCTGCTTGGAATCGCGACACCATGGTCCGTAACAACAAATCCTTCTTATTCGCAACGAGAATTATAATCGGCCTGGGATTTACCCGTTCCTCCACTTCATCGATCCATTTTTTTGCGCACACATACGAATCGATGTCTGTAATGTCATAGACGACAATGGCTGCATCGGCTCCGCGAAAATGCAAGGGAGACATGCTGCTGCGATATCTTTCTTGTCCAGCGGTGTCCCAGATCTCCAATTCTACGTCCGTCATCGCTTCCTCCACAAACAGCCTGCGCGTCAACACCGATGCTCCCACTGTGGGCGGCTGCCCCTCCACAAATTCGTCGTATACGAATCGCAAAACAAGGCTTGTTTTGCCCGCTGCAGAGTCACCCAGAAGCACCACCTTAGCCTTAGCGGACCTTTCGGCCCTCTCTGAGATCTTTCTCGGCCACCCGTCATCTCCTGCCATTCTTCCTCAAATAAATCGGAGAAATTATATTGCAAATGTGTAATGAGTTTGGATATGGATTGAACAATATGTAACTACCAATGTTTATATACATATATCTCGAAGATGAAGAGATAACGTCGGCCTTCATGCAAATTGGATTGTTTTGCCCGCTGCGGAGTCACCCAGAAGCACTACCTTAGCGTGCCTTTCCCTCTCAAAGTTCTTTCTCAGCCATGCAAATTATTTTAAAATTGCTTTTAGTTTTTAAGTTTTTAAATTATTTTAAAATTGTTTCAAGTAAAATCGCTTTTTAGTTTTTTTGGTTTGTGAAGTTACTTTAAAATTGCTTTTTAATTTTTTAGTTTTGGATATTAGGTTTTGAGTTCAATTTTAGTAAAATTGTTTCAAGTAAAATTGGCTTTTAGTTTTTAAGTTTTTGAAGTTACTTTAAAATTGTTTTTTAACTTTTTTTAGTTTTGGATATTAGGTTTTGGAACTCAAAGTTTAGGGAAACAAATTTGTGTATATTGGAAATGAAATTTTACTTATAGTAGCTTTTTGTCCAATAAAACTGTATAAAGGTTATAACTTTTTTTTAGTGGTTTTTTTTTTGTGAAGGATAGTGAGGAAAGAGTAATATTAGGCATCTATTTAATGTTCAATTTATAATGTTTTCCATTGACTAGAGTCTTTAGCATAAAAACTATCGAAGGCTTATAAATAAATTTTCCATTAGGCAACAATGAAAACTAAGTATTGGTATACCGATAACTCATAATATTTATAAATAAATTTTCTATTAGGCAACAGTGAAAACTAAATAATGGTATGGTACACTCATAACTCATAATAACCAAGATAGATAACTCATAATAATCTAGATAGTAGGTGTTTATATTTTAGAATTTTTGGATGGAATACCATTTTTGAGTTTGTAGATTACAAGAGTCATAATAATAGAGATAGTAGGTGTTTATATTTTAGAATTTTTGGATAGAATACCATTTATAAGTTTTTAGATTACAAGAGAATAGGACAAGTGTATTGATTGATGTATGGTCATCTTTCAAAATTAGTAATTTAAATAACTATAAATAAATAGAAAATAGGTTTTTTGATAACTTAATGAAAAACTTATTTGTGACACTTAACTTGTGGCCTCATGCCACAAAAATATAAGTGGTTGTGCTAGTTTATATAATTATCATAATTGATATATATTTAGGTGCATTTCCAAGCCCTTACACTAATATAACGCTATGTGTAAGCATTATTCTCTCTACCTTGTGTAGAGATAGATACATCTTAAACTGGGATTCATCAAAGTTCAAAGAGGGATCCAACTTCTTCAGATGTAAATCTTTTGTCTTTTTAGACAAAGAAAAAAAATCTCTCTTTAAAAATTTGATAAGAAAAAAAATTCACACCTCCAAAAATTCGATCCCTAATGCTTAAATATCTCTCATGCTGGTAACCATGTTGAACTTACTCTCTTTACTCTCTTATTTATGTGCAAGCTCTTAATGATAGTTTTCTTATACGTAATATCTACTATCAAACATAGTAATCAACACTTGCAATGATTTAATCTTGCTTCATGACAATATTTAAGACAATGCACAAGGCTTTTTTTGTCTGAAGTTGAGACAATTTACACAAATATTGTCTCAAAACCCCCTTCTATGTATTAGTGTGAAATCAAAGAAATTATATTGTTAAAAGTTTAACGAGTTTACATATACATTGAACAAGTAACTAGCCCAACTATTTAACTTGTGGTTGGTAAACATAGATAGGTTACAAGTTAAGTGTCATGAAAAACAAGTTACTTATTCTCCATGTGCATCAACTATGACTTATTAATGTATCACACAGTTATCCATGCATAGCTACCAGTTATTTTTTATTTTTTTTAATAATTGATTATTTTGAATTTGAAAGGACTGCCACAAAATCAATCTGTGCATTACATTTGTCTCATCCTCATGCAATCTAAGAAAAGCATAGGTGCCAGTGCACCCCAACTCTAACATACAAACAATAATAGACCAATGTTAAGTGCCATCTATTTTAAATTTGAGGTGGACTATAGTTTATGAATGGATAACTAGTAGCTAATGGATAGTTGGTGGCATATAAGCCATTTAACTAGAAAAATGTTAGAACAAGTAACATATACTTAACTTGTGTCATATAGGTGTTTGCCAATGAGTTAAGTGGGTGTGCTAGTTTTATAATTGTTTATTAGAATTTGGACGACTGTACAGTACACTTGTCTCATGGCCCACCCCAAATTTTACTAGCACAACCACAAGTAAAGTGGCTAGTGAACTCAATAGCCACTTAGTTTTGTAGAGATAGAGATATAAACACCTATCAGTGTAATATATATATATATATATATTGCAAAGGAAAACAAAATTAATTAATAAAATTACATCTGCAAAAGGTCTTCAAACCTTTCCTTTTATTGCTTTGCAACCATTTCATTTTTACATATGTTCAGACATGAAGCATAAACCATTTCTTTGTGTTTTTTATGTTCCACAAAAAAATTTATGCTTCATGTTCATCTATGATACTTGGTCCTTGGAGAGAGTTGATCCATCTCAAGTCCCATCTTCGTTTATGTACCGCAAAATGTTCATCCAAAATATTTTTCATGTTCATCAAAATTTATGTTCTTGTTGTTTCATGTTGATTCATGTTGTTATTACCAGTTCATCAATAAAGGGCCTGCGGTAGTATTCAAGAAAAGTTATGTTCTGATGTTCAGTTATCATCCAATGACCATGAGTGATACTTAGTCCCTTCTTGGAAAGTTTATCTGCATCCACGTTCCTTTCCCTGTAAACATGGTGACAGGAGTAGGCGTCAAAACCTTCCAAATGTCGCATAATTTCTTCCAGTAATGTTAGAAGATAGACATTTTGGCAGCTTTGAACTTTTTTTACCCAATTTACCACATTCGTAGAATCTCCAAAAATCTGAATAGTTTTGCAATTTTCTTATGAAGGAAAACAAATTAAAATCCTGAGAGCAGTAAGTTCTAGGAAATTATTTGTTCCGGATCCTAAACCCATTTATATGTGAAAAAAGTGTGTGTCAGAGAGGTGAAGGGTAGATCCACCTCCACATTGCTGATTTTGGGAGACTCTGTCAAACGAATCCCATGGGTTACTTTTGTCTATCTGTTCCACTGTTATGTTTATGATTGTAGGAGCATTTTTCTGCTGCAGGAAATATGAGAGAATGTCCAAACTAGTTGTTGTAGTGATCTTAGGGATTTTGAGGGGAGATTATGAAAAATTGCTTTGTTTCAAGCTATTCAGATTCCCCAAGTTGTGATAATCGAGAGGGCTTGATGGTTAGATGTGTCGATCGAGGAGAGCCATTTGTTCCATGCTTCCTCCACAGTAGCTCCACTCCATTCTGGTGGGGTATTTATTTTTTCCTTAGTTTTTCCCATGTGTGGATTGCATATGGATAGGTGATGAAGAGATGAGTTGTTGTTTCGTTGTTTTGTTTACAGATTGCACACCATCTTGGTCCTGCAATGTTTCATTTTTGTAGTATTTCCCAAATTGGGATTTTGTTTTCCATTGTGCACCACATGAACAAATTTGATTTTGTTGGGAATTTTCTTTCCATAGGATTTTTCACCACCATTTATTTTCATCTGTATGTGTGACTGTATACATTATTTTGTAACCCAGTTTTGGGGTGTACAACCCACTGGCTGCATAAGCCCAAATGATTTTTTCTGGTGAGTTTGTGAGTCGAACATTGGTGGAACTTCTTAAATCCATTAGGAAGTCATTCCATTGATTTTCTTGATTTTCTGGGATGCCTAATGAGATAGCATTTTTCCAACCTTGCTACGAACGATTATACAAATTTGGGGCTGCTATTTGATTTCAGTGAATGATACCTTGTGTTTTCAATGTTTTTATTAACTATTGGGATATGACATGTCTATTTTGGCTCCCATATCAGGGATCCATTCCTATTCGGATTTGTTCTTTGTTCCCAATTTTCCATGTGAGCCCTTGTTCTATGAGGGGAATTGATGAAATAATAGCTTTCCAAATAATTGAGTTCCCTTGTCCTTATGTTTGGGCTTCTTATCCAGTTTGTGATTGAGTCTGGATAAATGTATTTACATTTTTCTACTTCCGTCCAGAGGTTGTTAGTAGCAAGAGGTCTCCAGCCTAATTTTGCTGCTAGCATTTTCGCAATAATATGCAGGTTTTTTAGTCCCCACCCTCCTAGAGTTTTTTCTCATGAAATTCGATCCCATTTGATATAGGGAGTGACTGTATTTTTTGCTTTTCTAGACCAAAGAAATTTGAAGCAACTTTTCATGGCCTTTTCCAGCGTGCTCTTTGGAATCCAAGATAGGGATATCCAATATACTCAAATGGATTCTAGAACTGTTTTTACAAGTAACAATCTTCCTTATCTAGAAAACCATTTGTCGCTCCATACATTTATCCTTTTTTCTAGCTTTGCTAACTACCAAGTCCAGTCCTCCTTTTTGTAGTGATTTGGTTTGAGCCTGAAGCCAAGGTATTTTAATCCTTCATCCAGAAGAAATAATTCTAAAGGGAATAGAGTGGCATACCTTTGTATTTAATGGTCCTCCATGTTATGTGTTGTAAGAGTTGAATTTTGAGGGTTGGCATTCATTCATGTTGATGTCCTAAATAGCTCTAGGATTCCTGCTAGTATTTCAACATATCTTGTTCTTCCATCGTAGAAGATGAGGATGTCATCTACAAATAGGAGGTGTGATATTTTAAGGGTATTTGAGATAGAAATTTTTGTGAAAGGACCTTGTCTTTTATCTTCCAAGAGTGTTCTGATTAGTTCTTCAGCCACCACTAGGAAAAGAAGCAGCAGACAGGGCACCCTTGTCAGAAACCTCTTTTTGCTGTGAAAAAAGGGGATTATGAGCCGTTGATTAGGACCATGTAAGAGACTGAAGTGATGCAGCTCATAACCCATTTGATGAAAGGATATTCGAATCCAAGATGTGTCATGAGCAATCTGAGGTAAAACCAGCTGACACGGTCAAAATATTTTGAGAGGTCAATTTTGATTACCACTCCTTTAAGCTTCTTGGTTTTGATGGAATGTAGCCCTCCTGTACAACCCCAATGGCCTCATGGATCTTTCCTCTTTCTAAGAAACTGAATCGTTCAGTAGAGATTTCCTTTTCCAAGACCTTTTTTAGCCTTTGAGCTATAATTTTCACTATTACCTTATAGGTAATGTTGCAGAGAGAAATGGGTTTGAATTACTCAATGAGGCTGGGGTGAGTCATTTCTGGGAATAAGTGCTATGAAGGTTGTGTTTATTGGAGGATCCATCACTCCATGTTTTCTTATTTCTTCAACAAGTTGCATAAGGTTTGGGTCAATTGTGTCATAGAGGGATAGAAAGAACTCAATAGTCCACCCATTTGGCTCTAGACTCTTATCCTTCTTTAAGCTATGCATGGTTTATTTTAACTCTTCTTCTGTTATTTCCTCCATCAGAGCCTGATTATCCTCATAGTTGGTGAAGCTTGGAAAATTTTGGGAGAGTCTTAATATCTCAGTGATAGTAACTATGTTATCTGATTTTAACAGAGTTTTGAAATGATTGACTCCCAGTTTTGGCAGCCCTTCAAAGGAGGTGATTTCCTCATTTTTCTCATTTATGAGGCCCTAGATTGTATTTTGACTCATTCTTCCCTTAGCGAAAGCTTGGAAGATTTTTTTCTTTTCATCTTCGCTTTCCATCCATATTTCTCTGCTCTTTAGACACCATACTTATTCATGTTCTTTCAGTAGTTTTTTTTATTCTAGTCTACCTAACAGATTTCTGGATTAAAGCGTATGAATCCTAGATGTGATGAAATTATGATTCAACCTGTTTTATATCTTTTTCATCTTTTTCCTTTTTCCTAGTGACCTGTATTTTTACTTCTTGATTTGCGTAATATTTTGACAGAAGTGTGGAGCTGCAAAACTGCGTCCTTCTGGGTTGTATGGTTTCCAATTGGATTTTATAAGTTGTTAAAGTTCTTCTTCTTTTAGCCAGACCGCACAAAATTTAAAATAGTTGGCTGGCTTACTTTCATCACCCATAAATTCTAGGCAAATTGGGTAGTGATATGAGTCTCCCTACGAGTTGACCTATTGTCTGATTTTGGTATTTTGTTCGATTAATTTCTACTCAATTAAGTACCTATCGATTCTTTTTGCAATTTTGATCTCCCATGTTCTTTCATTTTTCCATGAGGGTTTGATCTTGGCCAGTGATACGTCAATAAGATGATTCTCCCTTATCTTATGTTCAAAAAAATCCACTACTGGGTCAATTCTATCCTTGAGCCCCCAGATTTCGTGTGTCCCCAAGGTAAAATTCAAATCCCCTCCTAGGATGTCATTCTTAGTCTTTGTGGAGTATTTTTGCAACAAGGAGTTCTAGAAAGATGGCTTGTTTTCATAGGCCCCGTAGATGTTCAAAATAGTGAGTGGGGTTTTTAGTTCCGTTGAGTAGATTTCTAGGCCGAGTCCTGAGTCAAATCCCCAATAGTTCTGGAAATTCCCCTTCTTTATATTCCATTCAATGGCCATAACTCCTGAGTTTCCTCTTGCATACTGGCCTATGAATTCCACATGCTTGAATATTTTCATCAGAAAGCTTGTAATTAAATCTTCCTGCACCCCTAGGGTTTCTTGGAGGAGTAAAATAGCAGGCTTATGCAGTTGCAATTGCATTTTTAGAGCATGTTTTTTTGAGGGACTTACTAAACCCCTGCAGTTTAGGGAGAACAACTTCATTTGGACACCCCCTCTAGGGCTCTTTTTTCTCTAAGTGCCTTTTCTATGGTTTTTTGTTTTCCATATGCAATCTCTATCAGAGCACGATTTTATGTTGAGGATAAATGTGTGGGTCTTCCCCTTCCTTTTGGTTTGGTGTCTGGAAGATGGTTTTTTACAAGTCCAAGTGTTAGTTCTTGAACCTCTGTCTGAGCCAACATGTTTCTCGTTCGGAGGTGGGAGTGGATGGACCTAGAGTCCAAGGAAGATGCACAAGAAACTTCTATGGGGGAGACCAGAGTCTTCTTTAATGGGTGTATCAGGGGGAGGGTTTGGAAACTTGCATTGGAGGGGATTTCTAGTAGTGTGTGGTTTGTTCTGGTGGAAGAGTGTGTGAGAGTGTATTTATAGGTGAATCCAATTGATTGAAGCAAAGAGAGTTTCATGAGATCTCAAGTGAATCAAAGGGATTTATGGGAGAGAAAACCTTACTTGGTGCGTTGGTTGCATCTATAATATTTGGTGATTAGGCTTGAGCTTCTTCTAATAGAGGTTTTGAGTACCTTGTTTCTTGTTGCAGTTGATCTCTCCTTTTTCTATTCTTGCTTCCCTTTCTTCCTATAGGGTTTGTTTCTCTGGTTGTTCTTGGTTCCCATAATTATTCTCCTTTTCCCTTCCAACAGGAATTAACGAGTCTTCCTTTGGCCCTGTACCTCTCCTTGTTACTGATCGTTTCCTAGACTTCTCCAAGCCCTTAATGAAGCTTTGTGTGAAGTTTTTGTCCAAGTGGCCATACAGTCAGCATCGATGGCATCGAAATGGAATCTCTTTGTAGTCAAGTTTCTAGCAGTGTATGGATTCTCCCCAAATTAGGTTAAGTCCTTCCTTGAGTCATGTTCGAACATTCATCAAGACTAATATCCTTTCTATTGTCATTCACCTAGTTCATGTAAAGGAGATATCTACGTCTATGAAAACTCCTAATGCATTCCCAAAGTCCCTGAAGGAATTCCAATTCCAAAATTCCTAGAGTAATCCTGGAAACTTTACTCAAATCGGAATTGCATCCATTCTTTCGTGTTATGAATTAAACATTGGTGTCCAACTCTTAAACATGATGGGTGTGAAACTAAATATCCAATGTGTTTGAGTTCTTCGTGATGAATCCTCTTTGGTTCTGAATTTAAATACAAACCATCATTTTGAGAGAACCAAGATTTCGGGCATATAGTCGAAGAACCCTGACCAGTTCTCTATGGACCAGGAATCCAGTGCTTCTATGGTTGGGTATTTTCCCCTTACTCTGCTGACCACTGTCGTTTTTGCCATGTCCAAAGACTGAGTTATTGAGATGTTTACCCAATAGACTAGGTTTAAAGGGTCATCTGTATGTTTTAAACATTTTTTTCTTCTCTTTTTGTGTGCAATCCCATCCTAGGAGTCATAGTTGCTTATGGAGCCGAAGCCATCCTCTTTATCCAAGTTTGTGTCTAAAGGGTTTCCTAGCTGGTCCGAGGGTTTCAAGAAGAACACTATAAAACCTTGTGAATTTTCCTCCAAAGGCTCTGTAAACAACGAGGTCTCCTTCAAGCTGAATAAAAATCCCATCTCACCTCTAAGGTATCAGGTCTGAGGTGAAGAAGATAATTCTCCCATGGCATAATATCTCCCAGGTTCTCTGCGGATGGTTCTATGTGAATTAGTGTGGAATCCACATCTAAGGTTAGAGCTAGGGTTTTTGTCTCCTACGACCTGAACAGGGTAAGCGAGGGTCCTCCAAGTTTTGGGGCAAGTGGTATTACCATCGAGACAAAAGGCATGTAGTTGGGGTCCATCATGATGATCGTCTTGTTGGGGCTTCCACTATCTGCCATCTTCATCTCAAGGAGAGCGGTCCTAGTTGGCCATTCTCTAACGGTTATGCCAACGTCTGTTTGATGAACCTTCACGTTAAGTCTAGAGGGTGCAGTTAAAATGGGTAACCTGTCATATGGGTCGACGAAGTAATCCACCTCATCTACATTATGGTAGTCCATGCGAGAGTATGGTAAACTCATGTTATGGGATGGTATGTATCATCCTGCGATTACTGCCTTTTCACCCTAGACATCAACTAAACCTTGCATTTCCATAGAGGTCCCCCGTTG
>LPNX010959258.1:132126-178333 GCA_001517045.1 Pseudotsuga menziesii
AGATTCTTTTTAAACTAAAAAGACAATTTGTTTCGCAACTTCGTAGAAGATTTGTTTGACATTGAGTGTAGTCTTGGTCGAGGTCTCCATGAACGAAATGAATTTAAAGAAAGCATAAGCTTCTTCTTGGAATCACGACACCATGTTGTGTAACAATAAATCCTTCTTATTTTCGATGAGAATTATAATTGTCCCAGGATTTACCCGTTCCTCTGCTTCATCGATCCATTTTTTGCGCACACATATGACTCGATGTTTGTAATGTCATACACGACAATGGATGCATCGGCTCAGTGAAAATGCAATGTAGACATGCTACAATATCTTTCTTGTCCAGCGGTGTCCCATATCTCCAATTCTATGTATGCCATCGCTTCCTCCACAAACAGGCTACGCATCGACATAGATGCTCCCACTATGGGGGGTTTCCCCTCCACAAATCCGCTGTATATGAATCGCAAAACAAGGCTTTTTTTTCCCGCTGCAGAGCCACCCAGAAGCACCACCTTATCCTTATAGGACCTTTCCCTCTCTAAGATCTTTCTCGGCCACCCATCATCTCCTACCATTCTTACTAGTTGCAGGATTGAATCCATGTTTCATTGTTTTCTCCCACCTATATCCTTAACTCTTTGGTGCTTATGCTTATAACCTTCAAGGTCATGGATCACCCCTCCTACATGGAATGTGTTTATTAAAACATGGTATACATGCATGTATTACGACATGTTATACTACAAAAATCAAATGCAAATAAAATCTAGTCAGAAGACTCCAACTCACTTTGAAGAGACTTGGTATGCACCCTCACTCTATAATTAATGAAAATATGTATGCAGTAAGGTCAAACCTTGATACAATATTTTGAATACAAATATTCTAAAATTGAAATACTCTAGTACCTCACAACTATCCATGCCTTTGGGAGTGTCTAGTCTAGTCAGTTATATGACTAATGAGAGTCTCTATTGCTATTGTTGGTGGTTCGGGAGAAATGAATTCAAGGTTATGAACTACTTTTTAAATTTCTACTGTCAGTTATGTTTCTATGATCTTTGCCTTTACTACGTCTACCTAAGCTATCTATATCTTTGCTTTTTCCCCAACCTAAACTTCCACACCTAAACACATTGACCCATATAGTTAAGGAATCTAATAATGCATTACAATAATACATAGTGGCTAATAAAGAGAGGACAAAAATACACACATTACAATGATTACAATGAAAAAAAGGACATAAATCCAACATCGAATTTGTTAGAATGTAGGTGTCACAATCTACTAGATTTCAATTTAGAGACAATGATTACAAGGACTTACTATATTATTGCTATGTATGGAGTTCCTTAAGGTGCCCACAATTGTTCTTTATGGTTGAGACTAATTGTACACCCTTTTGGATCTTGTTGCTAGATTCTTCAGAGTGCACACACTACTCTTTTTAAAGACTTGGCCAAGATAGACAAACAAGGTGGATCTTTGCTTCAACAACATTTCACATGCATTGAACTAGAAAAACACCATGATTGATCAATAGAAGAAAATTATGGCTCCTTGTAGTTCTCCCTCAAGGATGTTTAAATCGTTAGCTCGTTACTTATTCCTTAAAGTTATCCACGAATAAAAGTTATATATGTAATAACATGTTTTTAGGTGTGAGTCAAAGGTACTTATTTTATTTTCCGCATCAAGAAAGGAGAGAACCAGTAGATCCAATAGTAGGACCAATAGAAATACTAGCAACAGTGTTGATAGCAACACCACTAGCAGATATAGAAACTCTAGTTGCTCATGACCAAGCAATGAGAGATTCATATCCATGCGGATGAGGCAACACATAGATGAGCTCTTAACATATCAAGAGGCTATGAGTTACTCCTTCTTGTGTTATGCATAGCTTAGTGCTCGTAGTTAATCCTGTGCACACCATGGTCTGAGGATCCCTCCACATAAACCTATTATATATAGTTCCCATCATGAGCTAAGAATCCCATAACATAGTAAAGTAACATAGAACTTTCTAGAGGGGTAACATTTTTGAAATTGTTCACAAGAACCAGGCATTCAAAACCTCATGCATAATCAATGATTTCTTACCCTGCAATTTAACAAGGTGCAACATTCTTCCAACAATGCCATGTCCCTTTCCACCCTCTGTCGGTGGCTGGGGTTCATTGTATTTGGGGATGACATGCATATTCAATTCTCATGCAAATGCATCAAGCACCAGTTATTTATTGTCACGAGCCACATGTCCAAAAAATGACGACCAACTCTTATGCATACAATGAATGGTAACTTGGTAAGCACCTCCACTGCATGCAACAGTCACTCATGTAGTCTCGCGTCTTGGGCATGATGTGTAGGGTGTTGACTTAGTGAACTTGTTCCATAGTTCACAATCGTTCACAAGATATTAAAGAATAATCCTAAATTCACTCAATATTGGACAATTGCCTCTTAAAATTATCATGTTGAACCCCCCTGCCAATATACCTTTCCAATTACGAAAACACCTAGTTTCACCATATTTTGTAGGTATCCATTTTTTATTAACCCATTTTTAATACCCCCTTTATATCATATTATCAAGTTGTAAGAAAAAGGATCCCTGATGCATCTTATTATAAGCAACCATGATGCTAAATAAAATAATAGTATAATGTTAATAATGATCCCACTGGGATTGTAGGGGAAACTCAATTCGTAGTGTTGAATAGTGAAAGACCTAACAAAAAAGTAGTGAGGAAGGAAAAATGCATAAAAGGAAACCCAGACAAGAGATCGATGTAACAAAGAATGTAAAATATTGGTAGTCCAATAGTCTGTGCAATGCTTAGAAAAGATGAGAATTGTCGATGTTTCACACCATAGTCTCCAGTCTAACAACTTTATATCATGTAAATATAAGTATATCCATAGAGAGCTCATGTTCTCTATAATATTAGTAAATTAAACTCCATAAAAACATAAAATTGAAACCCTTTTGTGGATGGATACATGTCCCTACTTTCCTATCAAAAAAACATCATTGATGTTTGAACCCAAATGAACATAGAAAAATTCCTCTTACTTTCCAATAACACCATCTGATCATGTGCATAGCTTGGATTTGGGTCATTTACAAGATGCAATGAATTGCCTCACTTCCTCTAAATTTATGTTTGCATTCAAGGAAATTAAAAACATTTAGTTAGCTTTTCTTGAATTATATCTTTTTTTTTCTTTACACGAGAGGTAAAAATCTTCATTGTTAAGTTTCAAGCATGAAAATTATAGTTATAAATATACACAGATGGTGAAACTTATATGATGTCATTTCATGGTAATGATAAAACATAGGGTATGTAATTAAGTACTTAGATTTTCATCTATGTTTATGTCAGTTCCAATACAATATTAAGATGAATGCCTTTCATATAAGAATTGAAAAAATGATAAAGAATAATACAAAAATTTTAAAGAAATAATTAGTCAAGAAAGATTGATCTAACTTTTCATGGTATTAGTAAGCCAAGAAAGATTGATCTCACTTTTCTTGGTTGTGGTGGAGAAATGTTTGATTGAATCTCAATACCCACATAAACCCCAATCTTAAAAATGGAGTTAGATATTTTACTAAAATTCCTACAAAAATACAATACAATTGTTCAACTCGTGAACTCTCAATTAGCTACATATCTTAACTTTGGAGTTGACAAGGAACCAAATGCATATTCAAGCATATTGAATAGTGTCATAGTCTGCAATTGACTTCTATCTAAAAAATAAGCACACTTTGAAAATTGGCCTTGTATAGAACAACAAAAGGCATATGTTTAAATACATTATTCTTTTGACATATTACCTAAACGTTTTCTTTGTCCCCGTGAATATTGTTGGAGATGTAGTTAATGAAACAGTTCTCTAGTCAAGAACAGTAAATCCCATTTAAGAAGATTAAGGAAGACTTAGATAATCAGAGTCAGAGTGCAAAGATTCACATACAGATAAGAGAGGCACACACCAAACTCATTGTATTACTGAAATTAAACTTACATATATAGGTAAACACCAAACAAACTAGATCCTATAATCAAGGATCATATCCTATAGCTTAGGAACTGTCAAATGACTAATCTAAAAAAGGAAAACAACAATGAATGTATTTTTGCATTATCTCTAATAGCCTCCCTTAATGGAGAAATGGATTCTTTACAACACCAAGTTTTTTTCTAAGGTCCTCAAAGTGGATTCTTCCAACTGGTTTGGTGAAAATATTAGCAACATTTTCACTTGTACTACAGTAAGTCAATTCAATCTCTTTTGACTCAATCTTTTCTCTCACAAAGTGATGTTGCAGCTTAATATGTTTGGATCTTGCATGATAAACTGGATTATGTGCCAACTTAATTGAACTTTGATTATAACACTGAATTATGGTAGATTGTTCTTTCTTTGTTATGACATATTAAAGAATGCACCTCAACCAAATGGCTTCACAAGTAGCATTGGTCAATGGTTTATATTCAACTTATGTGGATGACAAAGAAACAATTGGTTGTTTCTTACTGCTCCATGACACGACTCCTGAACCAATGTGAAAAACATATCCAGAAGTAGATTTTATGTCATCAGGATTCCTTGCCCAGTTAGAATCGGAATGACCTACCAACTGAACATCAAATGCATCAATATATAAAAGACCGAAATTAATGGTTCCTTTTAGGTATCTTAGGACTTGTTTTGCAGCTTTCCATTTTGTTTCACATTGCTTAGCCAAGAATTGACCAAGGATGCTAATTGAATATGATATGTATGGCCTTGTAGTAGTGAGATAGTTTAAGCTTCCCACTAGTTGATGATACAAAGTACCATATACTTCTTTAGATCCATCATTACTGTACAATTTCATATTTTGATCCAAAGGAGTTGAAACTGCTTTTCATTCACTCATCTGAAATTTGTTAAGGATTTCCCTTACATACTTGCTTTGAGTGATCAATGTTTTACCAGATTCTCTCCAAAATGCAATTCCTAAACAATAATGCAAATCACCAAGGCCTTTCATTTCAAATTCCTGAGACATGTAGCTTTTAATATCTGCAATCAACTGATATGCTCCACCTGTAATAATAAGATCATCCACATATAAATATATCAACCAAATGTTTCCCTCTTTATTTGTTTTAATGTATAGGCTTGAATCATTTTTGCTTTTCATAAGCCCTTGTTGTTTAAAGAAAGAATCAATCTTTATATACCAAGATCTAGGGGCCTGTTTTAATCCATAGATAGCTTTCTTCAATATGCAAACAAGATGCTCCTGACCTTTCTGCACAAAACCTTCACGCTGAACTAAATACACTTCCTCTTTTAAATCACCATTCAAGAAAGTAGATTTAACATCTAACTGGTGTATTCTCCAATTTTGTTTTGTAGCTACTGAAACAAGCAATCTGATTGTGTTTAATTTAGCTACATGTCCATATGTTTCTTCAAAATCAATTTCCTCTTGTTGAGAATAACCCTCCTCAACTAGTCTTTCCTTAAGTTTGGAAATACTACCATCAGCTTTGAACTTAGATTTGAACAACCATTTAGATCCTATGGGTACTTTATCTTTGGCAATTTCTACTAATTCCCAAGTTTTATTTCTCATAATTGAATTATATTTCTCGTTCATAGCATTTACCCATTGTTCTTGATCTTTGGCTTGATCATAATTCAATGGTTTTATGACCTTCATTACATTAGTCATCAAGGCATAATCTCTAAACTTTACATGAGGTTGAGTTTTTCGATTTGACCTTCTAGGTACTACAATACCTATTGGAGTTCCATCCATGATTCTTCTACCTTATGATGTTTCTTATCTGAGGTGGTATCACTCATGTTATCACCCTGTTCCTATACATGTTGTTGTACTCAGTGCACTTTCTAAACAATTTTATCTATTTTGACATTATCATATGAGATCTTCCCTTCATCATAATTTTTCAACCTGTTACTTATATTTGTATTCTCATGAAACACAACATTTTTACTTGCAATCAATCTATGTGAACTAGGATGAAATAACTTATATGCCTTATGATCATCACAATAGCCAACAAAGACACATTGAATAGTTTTTTCATCCAATTTTCTTCTATCATCTTTAGGGATGGGTGCAACTTCCCTACAACCAAATATTATTAAATGACTAATTTATGGTTTATACCCATAAAAGACTTCAAAGGGTGTTTGGAGTTCTAATTTCTTTGTTGGACTCTTGTTCTTTAAATACACAACAGTGTTAATGACTTCATCCCAAAAAACATTTGAAATGTTTTTACCATGGAGCATGTTGCGAGCACATTCCACCAGTGTTCTATTTTTCCTCTCAACAACTCCATTTTGATGAGGTGGAGTCAGTCACAGTGAACTACTATTGGATTCCATTATTTGTACAATATCTTCTGAATGCTCCAGAAGTGTACTCACCACCTTGATCTCATCTGAGGATTTTGATATATTTACCTGTCTACTTTTCAACTTTGATCTTGAATTCCTTGAAGTATTCAAAGACATCACTTTTTCTTTTATGAAGTAAACCAAAGTGAACCTAGATCTATCATCAACAAATATGAGAAAGTACCAGGCACCACCCAATTACCTAGTATGCATAGGTCCACAAACATCAGTATATATTAATTCAAGTAATTCAGTCTGCCTCTTCTCTTCATGATTAGGAAATTCCTTTCTTTGTTGTTTTCCGAGTGCACATGCAACACATTCTATATGATCATATTTGATAACAGGAAGACCTTCAACCATAGAATTTTTTTGTAATAAAATAAGATCATTGTGATTCAGGTGTCCATACCTTTGATGCCATAATTCGACATTTGAAATGGCCGAAGATGTTAGTGCTTGATGGTTTCCCTTGATTGCAGCCATCTTGTATAATCCTCCAATTCTAGATCATGTCGCTATAACCCTGTAATGATCTTGGAAATATTTAACATGACACTTATATTTACCAATTTCTACTTTCATATCATTGTTAGCTATAGTAGAAATATATATTAAATTATTTTTTATGCGTGGAACATACATCACATTACAAATCTGTTTAAGTTGTCCATCTGGTAGATTTACACTTATCACTCCATAACCTTGGACCTCATGTGACCTATTATAACTCAAATAAATGTGTGTGCCATCATATTTTTCATGATACTCATCATACCATTTTCTATTACAGGACATATGGGCAGAAGAACCCGATTCTATAAACCATGCACTCTCGTCATCTGTTTCAACAGACAAAGCATTTTCAGATATAAACGGTTTGAAATTTTTGAATCCATTAACATCAGGGGTGTATTTTCTCACATAATTTTCATTGTTATTTCTAAATATCTGATTAGACTCATGATTGTTCTTTCTAAAACAGTCTCCAGCAATATGACATGATTTTCCATAATAATGGAATTCAACATTTTTCTTAACATTAGAGTCAGTGTGTGACATACTCTATGCATGTGTTATGAAACTTGCCTCTGTGTGTGTTCCAATGATTTCCTCTGTGTGAGCGTCTGCCTCTTGCCATCAATGCCTAATCTGTAGTCTGTGTTTTTGGCTCATAGATATTCATTCTTTCTTCTTCTTGCAGAAGGATTTTGTTGAGCTATGCAAAAGTAGGAGGGGTCTGTCTCATTGCAAGGGCTGAGATGAAAAATTTATAACCTGGAAATAAACCTTTTAATGTAACTATCACCAAGTCAAAACTGGACATTTCTTTTCCAATATCACCTAGATTATCTCTTAAATCCTTGCTGCGGGAAAGGTACTTAGTTATAGATTCATTCACTTCCATCTTGATAGATAATAATTTAGTCTTTAAAAACAAAATTCTATTTGAATTTGACGTCTCATACAAACCTTTGAGTTTGTTCCATGTATCTTTGCACGTATTACAATCTCATCTCTGATATGAGGAATTATATTGTCTTTTACAAACAAATGAAGTGTTACATTTTCTTTAACTTCCCGCAAATTCCAGTCCGAGATGGACAACCCATCTGAGGGCTTCTACTAATCTCCTTTCACAATCATCCATAAATTAAGTGCCTCAAGTATGGTAATTAACATGAATTTCCAATTAACATAATTATCCCCACTTAACTTGGATACTTCATTAATATAAGAATCATCCAGTGATGGATTTGACATCTTACCTTCATTTCCTTCGCTTGATCCAAAGAGCCAATCACGAAGAAGCAAATTCAATACCACACATTTCACACCATCATCATGCGTTGGAGGGCAGCGGTGCTCGGAGTCGCTCTAAGTAGATACTTAGAACCACACCTTTTCTTCTCATGAATGGAGGTGCCACTGCACCTTGTCTTCTTTTCATCGGTTGCGCCATTGCTTTCTCTCTTCACTGTCCAGATATTCCACCGCACTCTCTCTTTATGGGAGGTGCGGTGCCGACTTTCACTTCTACAACAAAAATCTTTAGAGAGAAAAAAAACTACCAATCTCTCCCTGCAGCGTTGAGATGGCGGCGATCCCCTTCTTGTTTGGATGCACTCCTTCACGTTGTGAGCAGCAGTGATCTCCACGATGAGGGGGAGCAATGATCCTTCAATCTGCTGGTGCAAGCGTTTTATGGGAGGATCGTTGGGAAGCTCTTGCCCGTGTTGAATTGAGGTGTAGCCATAAAACGAAATTCTGTGTTTCTTCTTTCAGATCTCCCTTCAGCGATTGGGAAACGATTGCAGTAAAAATAAACTTTCAGTGATCTCAAGATCTCAGTGTTGAGCGTTCATCTTTCAGCGTCGGCATCGATCTCATCAAATTGATGGTGAGAAGCGATCCAATGAGTCTCCAGGTAGGTAGATCCAAGCCCGTGATCTCCTTTCAGCGATATTCCTTCAGTGATTTGGGAAGCATTGGTATAGCAGTGATCTCCCTTAGGCTATTGGGTAGTGATCTCAATATGGGGCAGTTTTCTCACCTCCAACTCCTTCAACGATCCTTCCTCCAAATGGCAGCAACTCTCGAGCATCCACACTCATGCCTGACACTCACTCAAGCTCCAATACCAAATTAGATAATTAGAGTCAAAACAGGAGAGGTATACACCAAACTCATTGTATTACTGAAATGAAACTTACATATATAGGTAAACAACAAACAAACTAGATCTTATAATCAAAGATCATATCCTATAGCTTAGGAATTGTCAAACGACTAATCTAAGAAAGGAAAACAACAATAAATGCATTTCCGCTAACAGGAAGTAGTAGAGAGAACAACAGTGGATGCAAAAAAACAACAGTAGATGCAACAAAAAAAACAATAAAGTCTAGAATTCTCAAAACAACAGTAGAAAATGCTCATAACAACCGTAGATGCAACATCGAATAGTAAAGTCTAGAACGTTGAAAAAGATCGGATTTTTTTTTTTGAGAAGACATACCTAAATCAAATAAAAATAATAACCGTACTCAAAGGTGGATTGATCGAATCAAAGTGACTACATGCAAAAATAGTACCTCCAACGTTTTATTCATTACAACTCACATAAATGGCTAACTTTTTATTTTTAACAACAAAATATGACTTCGTATTATAAATACTCATAAATGATTGAATGCATAGGTGGCATATTTGAGAAAAATAATTTATCATAGTTCTATAAACGACAAATCATCGTTTTTAATGGATGTTAAATAATTTCTCTGGAAATTCTATAGAACGTAGATGGTGTATTTCAAATTGTATTATTTAGCACAAAACATTACATCACTACATTACTATGTACTTCATGTTATAAATGTTGAAAAATGATCGGTGACCATGAGAGATATGGGATTTTTAATTTTAACCAATATAAATCCAAATCCTAGGCTTTATCAAGCGTCGAGAGAGATCAAATCTTTGGAGGTGCAGACCTCTTCTTAAGTATTGCACTCAACTATCAGCTTTAATGTGATTCATACCAAAAGGCACATCTTTTTATTTAAGGTCCACAAATAATATTTTTATTATTAATATTTAATACTATTTATGGCTGCATATAATATTTTTTATTATTTTTTATTTTGTTAGGAAAGAACATTAGAACATCTCCCCCATACATAGTTTTAAAACCATATGCAAGGCCCTCCTAAAATCACGGGTTGTTTAGGAGGCCTTGCACATAGTATTAAAACCATTTGCAACTACCTCCTAAACCATGTACAATAAAACCATGGGTTGTTTAAGAGGTCTTGCACATGGCTTTAAAACCATTTGTAAGGCCCTCCTAAACCATGTACAATAAAACCATGGGTTTTTTTAGGAGGCCTTGCACATGGTTTTAAAACCATGTGCACAACCAACATTTTTTTTTACAGATAATTCAATTTATTATTTTTTATTATTTTGTTAAGTAGAAACATTACAACATCTACCCTATATTGTGTTGTTTTTCTCATTGACATTTTTTTATGGCGGATAATTAAATTTATTTATTTATTTTTATTATTATTTTGTTAGGTAGGAACATTACAACATCTCTCCCAAATTAGGTTGTTTTTGTGGCCGACATTTATTTTGGAATATAATAAAAAGTTTTGTTTTTTATAGCCAACATCTATGTAACGCTATGTAACGTTAGGTAATGTTACATAACGTTACAAGATCTCCCCCATACTGAGCTGTAGAGCGCCTCTGGCGCAAAGAGATATGGGATTTTTAATTTTAATCATTTTTATTTATCAATAAATGAATTCAAACATATGACACATTTATGTTTTTTTTAATTGTCATTAATTTTTAAAGTGTTATTTTTTTACTTTTGACAATTACCTTTATAACCAAGTAAAAATGATCACATCAAGTTAACCATCCAATAACAAATTTGGAATTTAAATTTCAAAATAATAAAAATGATTTTATAGTTTTTAAAATACTGAATGTAATTTATATATTTTACAAAACTTAACTAACTATAGATAAATAGATTCATGTATTTTATATTAATTAAAAATCAACCTAGTTTGAATGAAAATTGCTTGTTATATACCTACCTCTGTGAAGTATAGAAATAAGTTTGATTGTTGATTTTGATGTAGCTAAGTACAAAAATTTAAACCCACAGAAAATTTGTACAGGTCAATTTATGCATCTGCATGGTAGATGCATGGAGTATCACTAGAATTCAATATAAATATAAACAACTACGGAGACATGATTTTCCCAAACATTTGCTTCCCATCTAAATTGCAAGTGGTATAAAATAAATTGCAAACTATGAAGGCCCCACGAGGAATTCAATGGGTGACAATTGCTTGTGGGGTACGAGGAATTGCTTGTGTCATAAAAATGTGAACCTCAAGAACCAAATGGATGCACAGATCACATTAAATTATTCAAATAATACTACTAATTGAGAAGTACATATCACATTTATGGATGGAGGCACAATTGACAAGGAATTTAAGAGCACATTTCATCAAGGGGAAAATCACATTTATGAAATTTATTATTTTCTTCTCATTTTTAATTACCCATTTTCATATGCCTTGGGCCAAGGAAAGCTTATTTATATAAATCCCATTCACGAAGAAAATTATTTCGAAATATAAAAAAGACGTTATTAGTTCAATTGTTTTTTTAGAAATTTTTTGTACCACAATAATTATTTGAAAAAGGTGAAAACAATAGTCTCTACCTACAACAACGACTAGTAATGCATTCTGGTGCGTCTAAACATATGTATGGAAATGCTTCTTTATTTACATCTTATGACAATAATAAACACATATCTCAGAAAGTATTTATAGGGGATGGTAAACAACTTTCCATAATTGGTTCCGCTAATATTAATGTTGCTAATGGTCAATTGGAAGATTTTTTTCATGTTGAAAATATTCCCATCAATTTGCTTTCTATTTATCGTGCATGTAAGAAAGGATATAAATTTGAATCTTGGCCTGATAAATATGTTCTTCAAGATATCAACCATAATTTTAAAGTACTTTCTTCTGGTCATGTTGATCATACTATTGGTTTGTATAAATTTACTGGTTTTAATTCAACTAAAAGACAACCTTTTTATTCATATGTTGCTCATGCTTATGAACTAATTAAATTATGGCATGAAATATTATGTCATTTGAATTATGGTAAAATGAAAATGTCAACTAAAATGGTGCATGGCTTACCTAATATTTCGTCTACAAACGGTGTTTGTGAAGGTTGTGTTCTTGGTAAACATCATAGAGAAATGTTTGATAAAGATAAAGCGTGGCATGCTAAAGAACCTTTGCAATTAATTCATAGTGACATTTGTGATCCTCTTGAAGTTCCTTCTATATCACATGTAGTCTATTTTCTTACCTTTATTGATGACTTCAGTAGAAAATCATGGGTTTATTTTTTGAAACATAAAAGTGAAACCTTTTTTAAATTTCAACTTTTTAAATCCTTGGTTGAAAATGAATTTGGTAAAATGATTAATACTTTAAGAAATGATAATGGGGGGAATCCATTAAGAAAGAATTTGAAGCTTTTTTATATAAACATGGCATTCGACATCAAAAGATTGTTCCTTACACACCTCAACAAAATGGACTTGCTGAAAGCAAAAACAGAACTTTAGTTGAAATGGCTAGATGTATGCTTTATTCTAAAGGATTACATATGAAATTTTGGGTTGAAGCCATAAGTTGTGCTAACTTTATTTTAAATAGAGTTCCTACAAAAGTTGTTAAGCATGTTACCCCTAAGGAAAAATGGAATGGTAGAAAACTTGATATTAGTAACTTCGAAGTGTTTGGTTGTGAATGTTGGGCTCATATTCCTGATGAAAAACAAAAAAAGTTAGCACCCAAATCTCACAATTGTATATTCATTGGTTATTCTCAGGATTCTAAGGCTTATAGGTTGTTTGATCCTTCTAAACAAAGTGTTATAATTAGAAGATATGTTTAATTTATTGAAATCTCTACACCACCTGAGTCTGTAGAACCTCAAGTTACTCTAAATATTCCCTTATCACCTGTTACTCCTATCTCAATTACTCCTTCCAGTTCTATGACTGATCTTAGTTCACCTTCTTCCTCATGTACAAGTATTCCACCTGAATTTCTTGAAGATTTTAAAGTGACTTCTGTCCCTTCTAACCTTCCTGTTTGGGCTCGGAAAACTCTTAAATCTATCGGATGTGATATCAAAATGCCTTCTAATGCTCATAGAACTAGATCTAACTTTTCTCTCATGGCCAAAGTTTTAGACACAAATGACCCTACTACTTATGATCAAGCTAAGGGTAAACCTCATTGGGAACAAGTTGTGTCTGCTGAGTATGATTCTCTTATGAAGAACAAGACTTGGTCACTTGTTCCTCTTCCTTTGAGAAAAAAATTAGTTGCTTGTAAATGGGTTTATAAAACTAAATTTACTACAGAATGACAGATTGAAAAATATAAAGCTAGATTAGTTGAAAAAGGTTTTAATCAACTTGAAGGTATTGATTATAATGAAACTTTTGCTCTTGTTGTTAAAATGAATACAATAAGAACCATTTTATCTATTGCTTCATCTTATAAATGGGAAATACACCAAATGGATGTTAAAAGTGTTTTTTTAAATGGTGATCTTAATGAAAACATTCATATGCAACAACCTCTTGGTTTTATTAATGTTGAATCATCAAGTTTAGTATGTAAATTATACAAGTCTTTATATGGTCTCAAACAAGCACCTAGGGATTGGTATGATAAAATTGATACTTATTTCTTTAATTATGGTTTTAAGCGTTGCCTATCTGATCTTAACTTGTATGTCAAGCATGTTGATGATAATATCATTGTTATTGTTTTATATGTGGATGATCTTATTATCACTGGCAACCAACTTCTTCTAATTCAAAATATGAAAAGTGAACTTCAAAAGTAGTTTGAAATGACTGATCTGGGTATATTGCACTACTTCTTGGGTATTCAAATTTGGCATATGGAAGATGGCATTCTTCTCTCTCCGCTGAAGTATGCTACAGATTTATTGGCTCATTTCCACATGAGTGATTGTAAACCTGCTCCTACGCATTTTTAGTCCGGTGTGAAGTTAACTGTTGATTTTAATACTCCTCTTTATCATCATCTTGTCGTTAGTTTGATATATTTAACCCACAACAGACCATATCTCTCTTTTTTCGTTAGTATGGTTTCATGGTTCATGCAACAGCCTCATAAAAGTCATTGGCAGACAACCAAGAGAATTATGAGGTATTTACAGGGCACATTGTATTATGGTGTTTTTTATTCGAGTAGTGCTATAGTTTTACTTTCTGGTTGTACAGATTCTGACTGGGAGGTGACAGTTCTAATCGAAGATCAACTGCTGGTTAAATATTTCAACTTGGTTCAGGTTCGATTTCCTGGTCCAACAAAAAGGTGAAGACTCTTTCTTTATTGTCATGTGAAGTAGAGTATAGAGTAGCCAAAGAAGTAGCTAAAGAAGCATTTTGGTTACAGCACATTCTCACTGAGCTTGGTCTAGTTCCGAAATCATCCACTATGTTGAAACATGACAATCATGGTGCAATTCAACTTTCTTACAATCTGGTATATCACTCCAAGACAAAGCATATTGATCTTGATTCTCATTACATTCAAGGTCTCATCACAGATGGTATTCTTTCTCTTGAGTATTGTCCTATCAAGCAACAAGTAGCCAATATCTTCACCAAATGCTTAACAACAACGAAGTTTATGCATCTTTGTTCTTTACTCTGGATGAGGGAAGTTGTCATCAAGGGGGAGAAGTAATGACTCCTTCCTTCCTTTGTAAGTGGGGTTTTCTCTTGGTCATTATTAAGGGTGAGTGTTGGAATATTTTATATTCCTTGGAAGGTAATAATGTCTTTGTATTATGTCGGAAGATATCCACAATCTTATGTAAAAGAGTAATACATTATATCCCATTTTCATTATGGTAAAGTATACGCTTGATATCCATCATTATATAAAAAGATGTTATTTAGGATAATTATATTATCCCACATGTAATATGTGAGAGTAATTCTTCCTCATCTCTTGGTATATAATAGGGTCAAGGGAGTCACATCATAACAACAACGACAACTTGATCTTTCTATATTGTATTGGATTTTTCTGGCATTTCTCTCTTGTAAGCTTGAGGAGATATTCTGAAGATAATAGAAGACTACCTTCTCATGGACATAGCCCAATTGGGTGAATCACGTATATCTGGTGTTCTCTTTTCTTGTGTTCTCTTTTGTACTTATTTTTGATATATTATTGTTTTGCATAGATAGGGAAGCTAGTTTAGCTTGATCCCTTTTTCCAACACATATTTTCCCGACACTACAACAAAATCCTATGATTAACGTCTCTTTTAGCTTCCTTTTTAGCGTCCACCATCACTTTTAGTGTATTTTTCATCATTTTTTGGACAAAGGGGGCACTTTTCCACGGGATGGCACTTTTAATGGCGTTATTTGCGTCCCTTTTTAAAATTTGGCGCTATTTTGGACGCTAATTAGCATCCCAATTAGCATCCCAATTAGAGTCCCAAATACTATCCCAAATATCGTCCCAATTAGCATCCCCGTTAGCGTCCATTTTTAAAAGTTGGCGCCATTTTGGATGATAATTAGCATCCCAATTAATGTCCCAATTAGTGTCCCAATTAGCATCACAATTATCATCCCAATTAGAATCCCAATTAATGTCCCAATTAACGTCCAAAAAAGATATCTTACTTGTATACTAAATGTTCCTTATTTAGGGCTCTTGTGGAGTAATTTGGCACCACGTATGACCCATAAGTCCCACAAACAAAATTTATGTTTTAAGATCCCAATTTTTGGCCTTATAACAAGGAATGGATCTCAAGAATCATGTACATCCCATGAGTCCATTAGGCCATCGGTATCACCTCATTATCTAGGTTTTGGCCATAAACCTTGGAAAATACTATGCATACAATCCATAGTGTACTTAACATTATTAAATTGAGAATAATATCCTACATGCAAGACAAACATCCCATAGATCATAGCTTGATGAAATACATATAGACCATACTAACTATAGGAAAATGTTATGGACTAAAACTCCGATATTTTTACCTTGGACCAATCTATAAGAACATTATTATGTACCAAACTTGAAATGCCCAACATATCCCATTTACGAGACAAAGATATCATTTTTAGGGCCAATGAAAATGTTAGGGCATAAGACCATCCATTTTTAGCATAAAAACTTCCCTATTCATGGTTAAGTCATTGAGACCCATCAATGCATCATTTACACATATGGATGCGATGGATCATTTATGTGTGTGGGTTAAGTATGCCATTTATGTATGTGGGTTAGGTATGCCACATGGGTTCAAAAATGCATCACAACAAAACATTGGAGTTAAGTGTGCACAAGTCACTGTGGCATTAGTAAGGGTGTGTATTCATCATTCAACACCTTATCCCATTATATATCTACAGTTGAGGAACTCGGGCTAGGGAAACAATTACCTCTAGATCGCAAGCTCATAGGAGGCAAGGATCACCTTTTTCTTGGAAACTCCATAGGCGACAAGGATACATTACCTTGTGGAATTCACTATGTATCCTATGGTAGGTTCTTGGGGAATTGTACTACATAATTTAAAAGGAGGAGGGTTTCTCATTGTAGTCTAACCCCAATTCTATCCACCCACTTTCCATAGTGAATAAGTATTGGTTCCTAGAATATTGCAAGGATGGATGGAAAAAGGTTTGAGTTGGAAGAAACTCACATTTAATTTACTCCACAAGGCCATAGGTAGCAAGGAACTATTGTATTTTTAAGGTCATGGGTTAACCGATGGTAGGTTCTTGGGGAATTGCATAACTCCATTTAAAAGGTGGAGGGTTTCTCATTCCTTTCTATCCTTGTTATTTCATTGTGTGGCCTCTCTCTCATTTTTCACTTGGGCTTGGATTTCTTTGGTTCCTGATAGAAATGGCCCATACAACAAGACTCCACGAGTTTTTGAACACAATCTCATTATTGTCATCATCATCATTGCCTTCCTCATCTTAATAATCAATATTAAACCACATAAATAAAAACAAAAAAAATAGATTACATATGCCCCTATTTATCACCTACTTTCTTTATTCATCCTTCATTACTTTCTTCACTCATCTTCACGATGATTGTTTCCTCTTTACTTTATAGGTTCAAAGGTCCAAATTTTCAACAAAATCTCCTCCATCCTTATTTTCCATTTCTAAAGTGGTCCATAGATTCTAGGTGATATTGGATAGGGGAAAAAAGTAAAAATTATTAAGCATCCATCACCAAGATGATTTACCATATTTAGATGTTTGGCATTTTTTCTTATCACATAGGACCATTAAGACTACAAAATTCCTAGGTCTTTCAAGCAATTCCCACTGGGAAGTATTTGAGCTTGGTGATCTAGCTCATGTGGTTGATTGCTTTCATATTCATAGCAGGATGTATTGGGGTTGAATCCCTAGGTTGGATAAATGTGTTTCATGTCTTGCTCAATGTCCCTACTAGGATAGGAACCATTATAAGAATCAATGAGTTTTCACTAGGTACCATCTACAAATGCAAGGAAGTACCTGAGACTTTATTCACAAGCTTTAACTTAAAGACAAAAAAAGAAAAAGACAAAGTTGGTAGCCAAAGGCTATGAACAAAAATAAAGAATTGATTATGAGGAGACGTTTGAAGTTATAAAAAATATGAGAAACACCAAGGTCATGCTAGCATTGACATGAACCAATTAATCATTAAATAAACGTGAAAATGGATTTTTTGAAATGGTGGATTGACGAAGAAGTATTCTTATCTAAAATAATAGAAAATATTTACAACCTTCACTTGCTTATAGAATCTATATTTTATCTAGCAAATTAGACTTGAGGAATAACCTTATTGTCAAATATTACAAGTTGTAAGTGTAGATAATATAAGTTTATGGTACCACCCTGTAAATCCCCTGGCTAACTCTTTCCAGGGTTGATCCTTCATCTATCAACACAACTCATAAGGATCCTTTTGGAAGGGTGGGTCTTCGATTAACTTTGTCAATAAGGTCCTATACAACTCCCCATTGCACTTTCCTAAGACACAAATATTTGTTCTTGTTGAGCCAACCAATAAGTAGGGATAATGACATACACCCATAAATATATTTCTTATTCACTATCTTGTTCAAATTGCTTAGTGAATTGATAAAAAAGATACTATATATTCATTCACACAAACATTAACATGTTTATATTGACAACTAAGCAACTCCAAATTCCCATTAAGTTTGTGACAATGTGTTACAAGGCATGGACAACTTGAAGTTGAGAAAAATATCCAAGTAACTAACTATTCAAGTATTCACAATCTCATGATATGTCATTTATCATCAGGACACAAACATTTCAAAGTCTTCTAGTATATTCAGTATTGTGTATAATGAACAAAATACAAAAATTTACAAAATGGAAGAGACAAACAAGGAAGGTGATTTGTCTTAACTATTGGCCTTCCATGTAAATTTTTGAGATCCTCAACTACAACAATACGTTATGTATACAACAAGAGTCACTGCACTATGTTGTGTAATGCATATCATACTATTAAAATTTATGCCTATGTAACTAGGTCACAACACCACAAGTATCTGACAAAGAATACTAGTGTGTTTACACCACACCATTACTTTCCAAGTTTAATTTATGCCAAATATTCACCACTGTAATGTGCATCGAGCACCCATACCTTTATAATATCTATCCTCCACCCTCATAACCCTCCGTTGTTATCATAGATTTGAAATATGCTTCAAATGCATACCAACGATTCATAACCTTATTGTTGAAATATAAGCAATAGGATTTAAGTCATAAATGTTGTCCACTTAATACTTATTGTCTGCCTTAATTCATGCCATATAGATAAAGATGTTACTGATTCTCTCGAGAGAATCTAAACAAATATTTAAGCTACCGCTAAAGTACTAAGGTGCTTGTGATATTAGTTCGTCTTTAAAGGATATATCATATGGAGTTTCAGATATAATGGCGGCAAACACCAAGATGAAAAGATCCCTGAGATAGATTGCAAAAGCGTTTCAGGAATTGGCTCAACTTTGGCAATGTTGACATTCAAATGGCCCACATGCTTGTCCCAGGTTTCAGTGCTCTTTGGCTACATGGGGATCGCCTTCAAATTTGAAAAAAAAGACTTTGTTCCCAAGGTATCTTAGTACTCAGTTTTCTTCTACTGGGCATGATTGAATACCTTTTTATTTTAAATTTGTCAGTGGAAAATATTGAAAGCATATGTCAATATAGATTGATTAATGGAAAAAAATTTGAAAACATTCATTGTTGGCTAATTTAAGTGTTGGGTAGTTTTAATGATCTCTGATTGCATGGCCCCGATGGCTTTATGGGAATAGATACGGTGACCACCTAATTAACATCTGATGGCTTTATGGGAATCGATACGGTGACCACCTAATTAACATCTGCTAGCTGTTAGACTATACCATTATGTTCTCATTCCTGTTTTGAGACTGTACTTGACTGGGTTAGTACATTGCTACTCAATTGTATATGCATAATATATGCCATATGCATAATACACGTCGGGAAGCAAGTGGGTTCACATTTCTTGTCTCCCCAAACCCTTTAGGACCATTTATCACTTAGTTCCCATTCCGATAACATAGGTTTCTATGATACTATTGGTATGAGATGGGTTATAGGCATAGTTGGAGATTGATATAATAAATAACACTTCTGTCCATAAATTGCGAAGGGAAATTGTTGAGTAAAGCGATCTAGAGAACTACATCGAGTAGTAAATTTGAACTAATTGTGCCTAATTGGAAAGAAAAGAACTACATCGAGTAGTAACTTTGAACTAATTGTGCCTGATTGGAAAGAAAAGAACATCCCCAGGGCAGTAAAGAGATTACGTAGCAATAATCATCGGATAAATCTCTCAATTGAAAGTTGAAGAGGGTCATCACTTGAGGGGTGAAGATCTAATTTGAGTTAGATGATTAAGTCTGGATATACAATCTGAAAATTTGTTTTTGTCAGTGAATGACTCTTTTGTGCTAGTCCCCATGGGATTTGAAAACCTTTGTCTTAGGAGTCACATCCGAGAGGTATATTTCCAGCTCAAATCACCAGGAATTACAGTTGGCCTCTTCTTCCTGCCTCGAACAGATCTCCTAGACTCATTAACTCTCTCTCCTAAAAAAATCACTAGGAATTGCAATTGACCTGACCTGCTTGCCTTGGAAAAATCACCTAGACTTATCAACTCTTTCTCATATAACAAGATAAGTAGATAACACAACAAAATGGCCATAGTGGCACAACAACATGTTCTCCAGGTGGTTTGAAACCAGATCTTTGTAAAGAAATTGCAGTTGATTTAACACTTCATCACACTCTGTAGTTGGGCAGTAAATAATAAGTAGAGATAAGGTTCCCTCTCTTTTCCCTCATTTCTTGATTGAAATCCACTAATATCCATACCATTTTAGCTCTAATATCAATTGTAAAAAATACTTAGAATAGAGTATTGATCTCTAGTTTCTTATTTATTATGCAGATATGGTACAACACTGTTCCTCACACCAAACTTGCGGTTGTAAAAAAATCTCAAAACTGGCTTAGGGTATTAGGGAAATATCTTACTTTCCCCTGTGGTGGAACACAGTTCAAACATGGAGCTCTTCATTACATTGATTTTGTTGAAAATGTGAGTCCTTATATGAATACACATTCTAGATCTTGATGTTTTCTAATGTGTATGCAGTCTGTCATTTCAAACATTTTTCTGTAGACATGCCAGTAATGTTTTTATTACTCTCCTTTACCCCTTCTTGCACATCCAGGCACACATGGATCATTAGTAACTATTTCTCCCTTGTCTGTTTCTCTTGGACAATTCATTGAGCAAACTAATGGTTTTTGTTTTGAACTTTTGAGTGCATTTCTCCTATTTCAAACTAGAAAATGTTTCGAGGCAAAAGACAAGATGAATATGTACTTGTTTTGGGATGTTGGTCTGTTCGATGGTTGAAAATAAAGCATTTCAGGCTGGAAGGATTCTTGGTTGCCCCCCTTCAATTTTTTATTCAAATCAAGCGTGGTCACACCCCTTTTTGACCATCTCTGTCAGCTCTTCCCCTTCTTCCCTATAATTCAGCCACAAACCTCATCCTTTTTATTCTACGTGATAATCTCTTGTCCTTTTCATGTCATCTACATATTTTAGGGTCATGACAACTTTGTTGTGGTGTCCTTCCCCACCATAATGGTGGGAATGCTCTGTATAGATGTCCTTGTATTTTGAATTATCCTTGCTGTCTCTTTCTTTATCAACCCTTGACTTTATTCTAAGGTATTCCTAACCAAATTCTTGCTTGGTGTGCCCCTACCTTTACCTTGATTTTGCAGGGTATTAGCTCTTGTAATTTTTTTGAAATCGAGGATTTCTCATTTGAGAGTTATTTGGCATATCAAATATCTCTCTTATCATTTGGCTTGCTAGGGTTGCTTGATTTACCGATTCCTTTGAAGCATTATTATTTTTTGTGTTTTGAGTTCATGTGGCTGCCATCTCTAATGTTTAGCACTGTATGTATCTTATGTTAGAAGTGTCTCAATCACAGGTCAGATTACAATCCCCACATCACATTCAAAATTGTGGATTTCGTTGAGATTCAGTTGCAGTGTTGACTAAATTCTATAGAGCATGACCCTTGTACAAACATACCTTGTGATCTATTAGATTCTTTGGATTTGACATCTTTTCCAAATTGATTATGCTTTGCTCCAGCTCACTTGTATTCAGTATTGTGAGCTACCCTAGTTTCAACCTTTGAATTTTGCATATTGTACCTTCTCCTCCCTCTGAAAAATGGACAATTATTATTGTCTCTTGAACACTTTGTGGGCACCGCTTAGTTGGGCTACTTAGGGATTTGTCTGCTATATTGTTTTTTCCATTGTTATTTTCTTCTTGTTTAAGTAATCTATTTTAGCACAATATTATAGGAACACCCTATATTCATCTTTACTCAAGAGAAGTGGTGTTTTCTGTTAGTAGGACAATGAAAAGCAATCCTGACCCTGTTACAGCCCTTTGCATGGAGAACATGGCCCATCTACATATTTAGGAAACAAATTTCAACAAACATCTTGATAATGAAGTTATGAGAACTCTCAGTTGGATCTGATACATGAATATCTCTTGTTCCTGTTAAGATCCACTTTGTTGTTAATAACATGGAAGGCCATATCTTTCTTTGGGGAAAACATTGGCTTACTAATTCCCGTTCATCCACCATAACATGAGCAAGCTTCTTAGAAGCGCATTGAGGAATCAAAAGAACCTAATGTCGTTCTCTGCATGGCCCAACTTACATGTTTCATTCAACATGATATTTTTGTCCAGCATTTCATTGAAAAGTTGAATTTTTTTATATCCTTGTTAACATTCCTGATTCCAAAGCATATGGAATTATATGGGGTTCATTTGTGGCCTGAAATCTAAGCAAAATTAGCACTGGTTAAACCTTTTTCTTTGTCAGCTACCATTCACAATGACATGGGTATCAAATATAAGCTGAAAATCTAGCAAGAAAAGTTCACTTTGTACATGTTTTGTTTGACTCTTAGAAATGGTTAGTTACTCACCTAATTCGATCCCATTTTATTTTCCTAACATGCCAATCAGTCCAGGTTCCTGACATACCAATCAATCCAAGTTCCTTACAAAATGTCCTTCACTCGGGTAGGATAAATCATTTGCTCAAGTGTTTTCTCTTGATTATGCTCAGAAATAGGTTCCTAACCACATATAAGCTGAAAATATAGCAAGAAAAGCTCACTTTGTACATGTTTTGTTTGACTCTCAAAATTGGTCAGTTACTCACCTACTTCGATCCCATTTTATTTTCCTAATATGCCAATGAATTCAGGTTCCTGACATACCAATCAATCCAAGTTCCTGACAAAATTTCCTTCGCTTGGGTAGAATCAATCATGTGCTTAAGTGTTTTCTATTGATTATGCTCAGAAATATGTTCCTAGTAACATATCTGTTTGCGCTGCTAAGAAAAGAATATGTATGATCTAAGAATCTGGTGGATAGAGCATCATGAGGATCCTAGATGATTGACAATGTGGCAAGTTTCTCTAGTTTCTCTGATAGATGTTGACACTGCTAAAATATCCATGGCTACCATTTTTGGTATAAAATTGCTAAATTTTGACAAACTTTAAGGACATATCCAGAGGAGATGGTGATTGTCCTTAGATCTCAATAGCATGCATGATTGCATAGATGCGACAGAGCTAAATGACTTAGGCAACTACACCCTTTTCCTGTGAAGGAAAACTAAAGTGCTAAAAAGTACAGTTGGCTAAAGTGCCATTTTCAGTTGAATTCTAAATCTTTCATCATTGTGTTAGTGATATTTATTAGTTCAACTAATTGGGGACTTTTGTTGCTCTTGAGTCTTAATTCACATAAAAAAATATTATTCCTTTTATAAAGGCTGGTATAATTTATAAACTGTATGGCACAAGTGTTGAAATTTAGCATTAGCATAAATACTTAAAAAAATTAGCATTAGCATAATTCTCTCCAAGACAACCTTCCTCTAAATATCTTGTCTTCTCCGGGCTTGCAAATATTTTCAGTAGCTTTCTCAAATTTATCAGGCATGCTTCCATCCTTTGAACATTTCAATTCTATATACAACCTTGAACTTCAGCGAAATAGCTTTTCATATAGTATTCCCAAAGACATTATCAATTTACAAAAGCTCTTGACCTTTTCCTTGAGCAAAAATGACTTGACTGGGGTGATCCCTACCGAGCTAACAAGTCTCTCTAGCATAGCCAACATTGATCTGTCTCATAATTCTCTCATTGACATGATTCCCCTAGATTTTCAGAATTGCATTACATTAGAGCCCTTTAATGTCTCTTTCAATCATTTTGTTGGCCCTATTCCTTCAGATGGGATTTTTAGAAACATTACTGCTATCTCTTTCATGGGAAACCAAGGCCTCTGCGGTGGATTCCTAATAGAATCTCCTTGCATGAATTCAAATGGCCTTAACCCTTCCTCAAATTACTCTCATGCCACTAAGAAAACTTGTCTGACTTGGATGCTAGTAGTGGTGATTGTTCTAGTTATAGACATTCTCCTACTTGGCATAAGATGTTTCCACAAGTGCTATATTTGTCAAGTATCTGGCAAGGGATGCATGACAAAAGAGAATCCTCAAATCCCATGGAAGATGACCTCTTATGCTCTTTCCAGCATCTCAACTTCACAATAGAAGATATTTTAGAGAGCTTGAAGCTGGGTAACATGATTGGAATTGGAGTAGCTGGTACAGTTTATAGGGCTGAAATGTCAGGAAGGCAAGTCACAGCTGTGAAGAAGCTATGGCAAGTCGAGAAAGAGAGTGTTAAACCAAAGAAATGGGTATTAGCAGAGGTAGAAGTTCGAGGAAATGTCAGGCACAAGAACATAGTTAAATTGTTGGGTTGTTGTTCCAACAATGAGGAAACTCTTCTTCTCTATGAATACATGCCTAATGGAAGTTTGGTTGAGCTTTTGCAAGGGAAAAAGGAAGAGCACATGCTCACTGAGTGGATGACAAGATACAAAATTGTAGTAGGAGTGGCTCAAGACTTATGCTATCTTCATCATGATTGTTGTCCTCCCATTGTACACAGGGATGTTAAGCCTAGCAATATTATCACATGCCCCAATTTTGCAAAAAACAATTTTATATTATTTGATATTATTTGAAGACAATATGTTAAATTTTATGCTAAGTTGAAATCGATGAATCATCAGAGTCAAGGATATTTAATGTAATTCTGAATATTTTTATTATACATATATAAAGGTGGAGACAACATCTTAGGAGAGCTATTAAAAGAGTGTTTACTAGTCAAATTGGTGGAGGAGACTGGGTGGAGAGAAAATAGACATGTGGCAGCATCCTCAAACCACTTCCAACTATTGCAGGTGGCAACCTCCCTACATTTGGGGTCATGATTCCCCAAGAAAGTGGGATTAGAGCAGGTGGCTCAATTAATGACAACTAACCCAAAAGACCTAGGAAATCTTTATAAAAATGTCCATTGAAGAGAGCTGAGGCTACTCATTGTAGAGAAGTGATCATTCAAGAGAATGTACTTCAGAGAAATTCAATGGAAGGGAATTGTGGAAAGAGTTTGAGGGGATAAACTGTTGAGTGATCTAGTGCAACTTTTAAGCTGAAAGATCTTACTACTGACTGCAGGGTGTTTTACTAAGTCATTGGACTAGTCTACTGTTTGCATGCTCCGCCAGTTCTCAGCCAAGAAGACCAGGAACAGGCTCGAGGGTCCTGAGGAAGCGTTGTTTGAGCGCTCTCCAGGAGTTGGTAGGGAGGAACGACCTCCTAACGCTATTGTTGTATATCCTAATAAGGTTATACATTATTTTGTTTTACTATTTTAGATAGATAAATCTGAATCTGACTATTAAATGAATGTTTAATATTCAGTTGTAAAATGTTAGAATTAGTAATCTTTTAGATTATTGATGAAATGAATTTGAAATAGTAATGTGTTAAGATGGAAAAATAATTCTAATCTGTGTTTTCCACACCTGGAAGGACCAGGCCGTACTCCAGCACAGATAACTTATTTACAGTAGATGAAATAAGATGTTAAGAGACTGAATAGAATAGACATGATTATGCATTTTGTAGTTAGCAGAGTAACTCATTTCAGTATGTAGATATTTATTAAAAAGAATAATGATCTAGTTATCTATGTTTCTTGTTTTATGTAAATATATTGGAAAAGAAATAGCAGTAAACAAGTACAGGTAGAAGGATTAAGATAATAAGAAAAGATCTTAGCAGATAAGATGTTGTGCTTACAGATAGTAGATTATTCTTTTATTTCAAGTTAAAATACTATGGAGGTTAAACTGTGTTATTATAGGTTAAATTTCGATGTGTCACCTAGTAACTAGTTGCAATGCAGTAGAAAAATCACAGTCGAGTTACATTGTTTACATTCAGTTCAGTAAAGAAATAAACTACTAATCATATAGTTTATTTTATCATAATATTAACTAAACTAAGACTAATGATTACTATAAACCAAGTATGGTTATATTAAAGTATTTTACTTAAAAAGAACAAACTAAGTTACAGAAACTATGCTTATCTTTTCAAGAACTCTGTGTAAATTTCTATCTGTCATTTAGTAAATAAATATAATAAGAATAAGATAATAACTAATATAAAAATAAATATCTATCTATGTAAAGAACTGTTTTATAATTATGAAACAGGTTTGTACCTGTAAAGGTAAACCACAGGATCGAAACCCTAAACTAAATTTTATTGTTACAAATAAAAACCGTTAAGCTAAAATCCATTTACTTGGATTATTTTAACCATAAAAATTAAACTACTATATATTGGTTACAGTACTTTTCAAAAAAAAAAAAAAATATATATATATATATATATATATATACAGATACAACTTTAAAGTATCATATCACAACACACCTGTAATCATATTAATTTAACCTAATTAACAAGTAGCAAAACTATTTCAAATAAATTGAAAAATTGATTTAGACAAGGGTTTCTTTCAGGAAAACCCTAGCTCATATTTCCCGAGCAAATAAGTAAATTTATAAATTACTCTTTGACTAAGTTACAGTCTTAATTAAAAACAATAATCGAATTACAAAACATAATAAACAGTAAAATTATTTATTAACATTATGTTAGGGAAAACCCTAACATACACAGAGTCACATATACAGTATACTGCAAAATGAGTATGAGCTCGAAGACAAAACTGTCTTAAAAACTAATGTATTACATTGACAGGCTATAAGGCTAGAAATTAAAACTAATCACAACACCCGGCGCAAGGCCGAGACTACCCAACGACGAAGCGAGGGTTTGTAAACCAAATAAAACCAACAACTTTTAAAAACAAGAAAACCAATTATCTAATGGCGAAACTGGACAAGCCTCCAAGCTCAGGGTTTCACCATCGACAACCCTATTACAAGCAAGGTAAGAACCCATTCATTGAACCCAAGGCTTAGCGGATTGAAGCCATGAGTCTTCGAAGACAACCATCATTATCTTCATCATGGGTTGCAAGCGCAGTCTTAAGATCCTGCAAGGAGAACACATTACAGAGCGTTAATTACAAACTCTTTATTTATTATAAACCCTACTGTAAAAACATGATTTTACTATGAGTCCATTTTCTGAAAATAAAACTAAATAATTACCTTATCAAAGAGTAACAAACAGTCTAGCGACGGGACTATCACCAACGGCAGAGTGTACATACAAAATCCCAAACCCTACAACGCAGATGGAGCTCAACCAACAGAGGTGAAGCTCAGCTTCTCACCGCATTTACAGGCCACAGGAAAGGAAAGAAGAAGCTAAAGACAGGCTACGAACAAGTGCAAACAACCAGTGAACTCTCGCAAGGTAAAACCCACAGCTACGAAGGATAACAACAAGACTGAGCTCAAGAGACTATATTAACGTTAACCCAAGCATTGGAGCAATCTAGAACAAGAGGAACACTCACAGCTGCCATGAAAACCTTGCAAAGCAGCCCGAAGGCCAGCGTGAACTTCGGAGGGAGAATGACAAAGGGTTTAGGGTTGCAATGGATTTATATCTCCAATACATGGATAGGAGGTGACCACGTGCCCTCAAATATTTTAAACAATGCATGAGTTGATTCCAAAGTTCCCTGCGGATTCAAACATTCAAATTATTACAACAATGATTTGTTATCAAACTTTGTATGAGCTATGATATATGCGTATACATATATGTCACCATGATATTCATATATATAAACCTTAACATAATGTTTGATAGCTCGATTTTGGGCGTTTGGGTAAAACAATAATTTGTAAATGTGGACCCTAGTGAAAGGTGGTAACCATTTTGATGTTATGGAAAAGTCCAAGTCGATTTGCTTAGAACCCTTCTAATTACTATAGGTTTATATACTTGTAAACATTGTGGAGTATCCATGTATTATAGTATGAACTTATCATTTACAAACAAACAGCTTGGGTAGCTATAAATTATGAAGTTGGATAACATAATAAAAGAGTATAAACAGGACTTTTACCAAGTTTGATGTTGGTTTAAACTTTCTTAGACTTTAGTTGCTTCTCAACCTGTCAATACTAGAAGTTACCATATTTGTTTATGTTGGATAAGATAGTTGTGATTGTGCAAAATAACCTGTACTTATCATAGGTTAGAATTTTGGTCATAATAGAAAGATCTACCAAATAGTTACTATTGACATAAACTTATTGTAAGAGAGACATTATGGAAATAATAAAAATTACAATGGAATAACCTTATTCAAGTCTATAATCATTTTGAAATGATACTGATGGACTTAGGTTTAGGAATTAAGTCCAAATAGTATTCCATGTGAAACGATGCAGTTATGTATACATTAATCAAGCCTATAATACCAAGGAGATTTATAAGCAGTAATTTTTCCCTACAAGATGTAAATGACGATCAGTTTGAGACTTTAGTAAAAACTATGATATTGTATGTGATTACATTAGTACATGCACTACGTCGTTAATGTAAATAAGTAAGCTGATAACCTATTAGTGAGCAACTAGTTTGTACATATAAGTAATAGGTTGATATTTTTCGTAACTAGTAAGTTAAAAATAAAATCGAATTGTATATTCTAATGAAAATCTTTGCTATCAGTATTGATAACAGCTCTTCCATGAATAAAAACAAATAGTAGGAATAGGTATAATATTTGCAAGTTAAGCATGTTAAAATAGAAATGAATATGCGACAAAAATTACGAGCCAAGAGTTCACATTAAGTAGCTTTGGTATCGATAAGCTTTATAAAGAAAGACAATCGTTTATCTGAACTTTGCTTGCAAGAAAAAATGGAGAAAATAAACTACTTTACCTCATTGAAGTTGCTTGGAAATTATCAGCTTATTTTACTAGCATATTATTTTGCAAATAGAAACACTTCTTGATACTCTATGAATTTAAAACGTCCACTTGTTCGATCGTACCTGTAAACCTGTAAGAACCAGCAATTTTTCTACATTAGCATAAATGCTAAGTAAGCCCAGGATTCAAAGTTAGATTCCACCTACTTGCCATAAAGTAGACTCATTAGTAAAACTGAAAGAAAATAGTATGCAAGTAAATCTTATTTACATTACGAAAAAGAAGTCGCTTTAGTTAACATAATTTGAAAATGTGTAATACTAATCGTTAGACTGTTTCATTTTACGCTAACCATTATCTATTAGTAAACCGCATATCTAGCATTTTATGTTATCTCAAAATTTTAAATTTTTGTGAAAATTTGGGGTTTTGACATGTGGTATCAGAGCACAAGGTTCAAACACTAAGCTTTGATGAATCCCAGCTAGCTTTTATGAAACAGTGAATTTGAATTATTTTGCTGATGTATTTTCTTTTAAATGTTATTCAACAGAAAAATTGTTTCTGAAGTTTAACAAACAAGTATGGAAAGGGTGAAGGAATATGCAGAGGAGGAATCTCCATTTAGTGAACCAGAAAACTTACCAAGAGATCCTATACCAGAAGATTTGACCACCAATTCCTCAGAACTGTTACAAACCGTAAAAGACCTAAAATCGCAAATGGAATCTGTAAAATGAGAGAATGAAAGGATTCTGAGGTCTCAGGAGGAGCTAAATCAGATCCTAACAGAAAGGTTTCAAACTGAGGGTAGGGGTAAAAGAAATGAATCAGAAGATACAAGTCATCAACATAAAAATAAAAATATTAAGCAAACTAAAAATGAAAGCAGCTCATCTTCAGAGGTGTTTGGTGAGCAACGTAATTTTCATTCTACTAGTGATAGTAGTGGTGACAACCATTATACTAAAAAGAGAAAATATAAACCCTATGAGGAAATTTCTAGGGAATTCAAAAAGATAAAACCACCAACATTCAATGGAGAGACTGAGAGGGGGGAGGAAACAGAATCCTGGTTATCTGGGATGAAAAAGTACTTCCATATCTATAACTATTCTAACCAATTAAAGGCTAGAATGGCTATCTACAATCTCTCAGGAAAGGGTGATATTTGGTGGCAGGACTTGAAGAGAGTGAAGGGAATAAAAGAGAAAAACGTAAATTGGAGTACCTTTAAGAGGTACTTTAAAAATAAATTTATGTTTGAGCAATACTATGAAGAGAGAGAAAAATAATTTTATGAGCTTAAATTAGGATCAATGACTATGAAATATCTAAATAGCAAGTTTTTAAGCCTGCTTAGGTATGTGACATACCTTGTAGATGAAAAACCAAAGGTATAGCGATTCCTCAGCTATCTACCTTATTATATTAAGGACAGGATTGAGTATGACAATCCAAAGACTTTGGAAGAAGCCATGAGGAAAGCTAACTTCTGTTATGAACAGAATCAGAAGAAGGAAAGCATGGCCAACTAGAAGGCCAAGAAGAATAATAACCATTATGATCAAAAGAAGAAAGAATTTGTGCCCAACAGAAATTCTAAGAACAATAAGGCAAGAAATTTTCCTAACAAGAATTTCCAAGGGAATAAGAGTAATTCACCAAGCAATCAGAATAATTCTAAGGGTAAAGAATTTTCTTATAACCATGGTAATTACACCAAGAAATTTGAACGTAAAGAACCTATAAAGTGTTGGGAGTGTAATGGCCCACATTATGCCTCAGTCTCTCCTAATCGGAAAAATACTGTCAGTAATATTCATACCATACAGGAGGAGATGACTGTTGGAGAATTAGCGAGGACTATGCCCAGAATCAATGCAGCCTTGAAGAATCGACAAGTAGAATATCAAAATTTCATAGTGGAAGTAGAAGGTATGATAAACCAAACCCCTATAACTATTTTAAATGACCCAGGAGCTAGTCTCAGTTATATTTCACCTAAAATGGTAGAAAAATGTAAGTTACCTGTTGAAAAATTTGAAAATTCTTGGTTGGTTCAGTTAGCCACTGGTGCTAAAAGGAAGGTAACTTGTTTTGTAAAAGAATGTGCAGTAGTTATGGATCAATTTGAAACTGTTATAAAGCTTAATGTATTACCTCTAGGTTCTTATGACTTACTCATCAGTATGGATTGGTTAGAACAACATAGGGTAATTTTAAATTGTTATGATAAAACCTTTACGTGTATAAACAGTGATGGAAAACCAATAAGTGTAAAAGGAATCCCTAGAAAAACCACCATAAGGCAGATTTCTGCTCTGCAGCTTAAGAGAGCTGTTAGGAAGGGTTGTAAAGCTTATGCAGTAAAAATAATTGATGAGGAGAATCTAAATAAGACAAATAAATTAAAATTGGAAGATATACCAGTTTTAAGAGAGTATGCTGATGTATTTTCGGAAGAAATTCTAGGACTACCTTCGAAAAGGGAACTGGATTTTACCATTAAGTTGGTACCTGGTGCAGTATCTAGCTCAAAGGCCCCTTATTGAATTAACATACTTGACCTTAATGAATTAAAATCACAATTAAAAAAACTTATTGATAAAAAGTATTTCGACCTAGTGTGTCTCCCTGGGGGGCGCCTGTCATCTTCATTAAGAAAAAGGACGGAACCATGCGACTTTGCATAGATTACAGTCAGTTGAATAAGATGACTATTAAAAATAGATACTCGTTGCCCCGCATAGATGATCTGTTTGATCAACTACGTGGAGCCACGGTGTTTTCGAAAATTGATTTAAGGTCTGTATATCATCAAGTTAGGATTAAAGATGAAGACATCTTTAAAACAACTTTTAGAACTTGATATGGCCATTACGAGTTTGTCGTCATGCCATTTGGGCTTACTAATGCCCCAGTTATTTTTATGTGTTTAATGAACAACGTTATGCATAAGTACCTAGATAAGTTTGTAGTCGTGTTTATCGACGACATATTAATCTATTCAAAAACTGAAGAAGAACATAAGGAACATTTAAAAATTGTTTTACAAGAGCTACGAGATCATCAACTCTTTGCAAAGTTTAGTAAATGCGATTTCTTCAAAGATAAGATTCAGTACTTAAGTCATGTGGTGACTAAGGAAGGGATTTTAGTGGATCCCGAAAAGATAAAGGTAATCAAAGATTGGTTGGTTCCTAAGGATGTAACTGATGTTCAATCCTTCATGGGAATTATCGGAGGTTCATTGAAGGTTTTTCGAGAATCACGAATCCAATAACTTCTTTACAGAAGAAAGGAAAGAAATTTGATTGGAACCAGAAATGCAAGGAAAGATTTTAAAAGTTAAAAACTTTATTAACTAGTGCACCTATTTTAAGGATAGATGATCCAAATAAAGAATTTGTAGTGTGCACTGACGCCTGCAATGATGCTTTAGGCGCTGTTTTAACTCAAGAAGGGCATGTTATTTCCTATGAGTCTAGGAAATTAAAAATTCATGAAAATAATTATGCAACTTATGATCTGGAATTAGCTGTTGTTATACATGCTCTAAAGATGTGGCGTCATCACCTAATTGGCAGAAAATTTATTTTAATGACTAATAATAAAGGACTAAAGTATCTGTTAGATCAGCCTAATCTAAATGCCAGACAAGCTAGGTGGCTAGCCTTTCTAAGTGAGTATGATTTTGAAATTCTGCACATTAAAGGTAAAGAATATAAAGTTGTTGATGCATTAAGTAGGAATGCAAGGCTGAATTTCACAGCAGTTTTCAGCATTTATACAACAGATCTAGATGAACAGCTTAAAGTAGGGATAGAACAAGATGAAATTTACCAAAACTTACAAGCTAAAGCAAAAGAAAATCCAACAGAAAGCTTAAGTAAAGGGTACAGTTTGAATGCAAAAGAATTTTTACTGTATAAAGACAGAATATATGTACATAACGTACCTAAAGTTAAGTTGTTAATTTTGGATGAAATCCATAAAACTCCATCCTCAGGTCATCTAGGCTATCAAAAGACTATAACTATGTTAAGAAAATAATATTTTTGGCCAAATATGAAGACTGAATTAGCAGATTATATCGCTAGATGTTTTGAATGTCAGCAGGTGAAAACTGAACATCAACACCCAGCTGGATTACTTCAGCCATTACCCATTCCTAGCTAGAAATGGGAGATAATTAGTATCGATTTTGTTACCGGACTGCCTAGAAATCAGAATTTAAATGATTCTATCATGGTAGTGGTTGATAAGTTAAGTAAAGCAGCTCACTTTATACCTGTTAAAACTATGTATAAAGCTGCAAACATAGATGATATCTTTCTAAAACAGATTTTTCGACTGCATGGAATACAGAAAGTCATAATCTCAGATAGAGATCCTAAATTTACAGGTAACTTTTGGAAATATCTGTTTAAAGGATTAAACACTACATTAAATTTTAGTACATCATTCCATCCTCAAACAGATGGACAAACTGAAAGAGTGAACCAAGTACTGGAATATTTATTAAGAATATATGTGAAAGACCAGCCAGGTAAATGGGAGGATTATTTGCATCTGGTAGAATTTGCTTATAATAATAATTATCAGGCATCAACCAAATTTAGTCCTTTCGAAATCTTGTATGGAAGGAAATGTAATACTCCTATCTCTTGGAGTAATCCAGTGGATAGATTAGTATTAGGTTCTGAACTATTAAAGGAAATGGAAGAAAGTGTAAAGTAGGTACAAGGTCATCAGAAAGTTGCACAGGATCGACAGAAAAGTCAAGTAGACCTTAAAAGAACTCCAAAGGAGTTTCAGGTAGGTGAACATGTGTTCATCAAGGTGAGGCCCAAAAAGAGCTCCTTGAGATTGGGAAGTTGTGCAAAACTAGCACCTCATTACTGTAGTCTATTTGAAATACTGTCTAGGATTGGACAAGTAGCTTATCAATTAGCATTACTGCCAAATTTAAGAGTACATAATGTTTTTCACATTTTTGTATTAAAGAAATATGTTCATGATGCTACTCATGTTGTTAACTGGAATGATGTACAGGTGGAACCAGAAGGAGATTTTCTGGTGGAACCAGACTATATCCTCGGGTGGAGGGAGATCACACTTCGGAACCGCACCATTGGTCAAGTGAAGGTGCAATGGAAGCACCTTAGTCCAAAAGAAGCCACCTGGGAATTGGAAAGTAAAATGCGAGATGCATATCCAATTCTGTTCCAGGGGAATTCTGAGGATGAAGAATAATAACATCGAGGACGATGTTATATTCTAAGGGGGTGTGTATGTCACATGCCCCAATTTTGCAAAAAACAATTTTATGTTATTTGATATTATTTGAAGACAATATGTTAAATTTTAAGCTAAGTTGAGATTGATGACTCATCAAAGTCAAGGATATTTAATGTAATTCTGAATATTTTTATTATAAATAAATAAAGGTGGAGACAACAGCTTAGGAGAGCTATTAAAAGAGTGTTTACTGGTCAAATTGGTAGAGGAGACTAGGTGGAGAGCAAACAGACATGTGGCAGCATCCTCAAACCACTTCTAACTGTTGCAGGTGGAAACCTCCCTACATTTGGGGTCATGATTCCCCAAGAAAGTGGGATCAAAGCAGGTGGCTCAATTAATGACAATTGACCCAAAAATGTCCATTGAAGAGAGCTGAGGCTGCTCATTCTATAGAAGTGATCATTCATGTGAAAGTACTTTAGAGAAATTCAATGGAAGGGAATTGTGAAAAGAGTTTGAGGGGATAAACTGCTGAGTGATCTAGTGCAACTTTTAAGCTGTAAGATCTTACTGCTGAGTTTTACTGAGTCATTGGAGTAGTCTACTGTTTGCATGCTCCACCAGTTCTCAGCCAAGAAGACTAGGAACAAGCTCGGGTGTCTTGAGGAATCGTTGTTTGAGCACTCTCCAGGAGTTGGTAGGGAGGAAAGGCTTCCTAACGTTGTTGTTGTCTATCCTAATCAGGCTCTACATTATTTTGTTTTACTATTTTAGATAGATAAATCTGAATCTAACTGTTAAATGAATGTTTAATATTCAGTTGTAAAATGTTAGAATTAGTGATCGTTTAGATTATTGATGAAATGAATTTGAAATAGTAATGTGTTAAGATGGGAGAATAATTCTAATCTGTGTTTTTCCACACCTGGAAGGACCAGGCCGTACTCCAGCATAGATAGAGTATTTACAGTAGATGAAAGAAGATGTTAAGAGACTGAATAGAATAGATATGATTATGCATTCTGTAGTTAGCAGAGTAACTCATTTCAATATGTAGATATTTATTAAAAAGAATAATGATCTGGTTATCTATGTTTCTTGTTTTATGTAAATATATTGGAAAAGAAATAGTAGTAAACTAGTATAGGTAGAAGAATTAAGATAATAAGAAAAAATCTTAGCAGATAAGATGTTGTTGTTATAGAAAGTAGGTTATTCTTTTATTTCTAGTTAAAATACTATGGAGGTTAAACTGTGTTATGATAGGTTAAATTTCGTTGTGTCACTTAGTAACTAGTTGCAATGCAGTAGAAAAATCACAGTCGAGTTACATTGTTTACATTCAGTTCAGTAAAGAAATAAACTACTAATCATATAGTTTATTTTATCATAATATTAACTAAACTAAGACTAACGATTACTATAAACCAAGTATGGTTATATTAAAGTATTTAAATTATAAAGAACAAACTAAGTTACATAGACTATGCTTATCTTTTCAAGAACTCTGTGTAATTTTCTATCTGTCATTTAGTAAATAAAAATAATAAGAATAAGATAATAACTAATATAAAAATAAATATCTATCTATGTAAAGAACTGTTTTATAATTATCAAACAGGTTTGTACCTGTAATACCCCGGTTTTGACCCCGTTTGCATTAAAAGCGTACATTATGTATATTTTGTAATTAATCATGGTGAGGAGCAAAAGGCAAAATCCCCACCATCAATTTGGTTGTGTATGTTTCGGCAATAGGGATCATTGCCGATGGTATATCGTGCTATTCGGCACATTATAGTTTTGGCATCATGTAAGTATGCACATCAATTTAGAATAAACCTATAGCCAGCTACGAAAGTGCAACGTTAAATGAAAATAGCATGATTCCAAAGGTTAAGGGGGGTTTGTCTAACCCGTGGGGGCCATTGGGAGTTAGCCATGTGTCACCACCCTGTTGTTCTGTTGTTAGTTGGGGGCATATATTTGTTGGAAGGGAAAACCACCACCACACTCATTCCTGCACTCTCTCCATGACGTGCCTCTTGATGGCCTGCCCACTAAACGGATCGTGAGTCGGTTCATCTTCCCTCACGTTGAGTAGAGTTAAAAGGGGGCCGCAATTCATTGTCGGGAGTTCGTTCTCCCTTTTTCTCAGGGATTGTTAGTATGTGAGATGTTCATTCTTGCACAGAAGATTGTTTCCTTTTTCCCTTTGTCGGACTGTGAGATGTTCAGTTACCTCATCGCTAAACCGTGGTTGTTGTTCTCCTCTGTTCATTTGGGTGGTGTGAGTCCCTACACTATGTGGGCGGTGGTTTATTTCCCAATTTTGGTTAACTATGTCTTTTTCCAGACAGCGGGATGTTTTCATGGTTTCCATCGTGAGGTGTTTCCCTCCTGTTCACGCAGAGAGAGAGAGCCTGTGTTTAATCCACCCATGCTGACTGTGAAAACGTGATGGGGTTTCCTTGTTGAGAAAGGACCGTTGTTCTCCAGCATTGCTGATAAGTTCTGGATGGTGTAGTGTCCTGTCACTTCGCCGTGGAATCCTGGCTATGGTTCTTGACTAAGCGGTGGTTGTTGTGAAAGCGTGTCGTGCCTTCATTGTTGAGGGAGGATCTTTGTTTCCCATCATTTTTGCTTGTGTTTTCTTCCACATTTTGCTTTGGCTCTGTATTTTTCCCTTGTGTACAGGTTGAGAGTTTGTTCTCTCCCCTTTTCTGCCTGTGTAAGTTCTCCAGCAATTACATTGGGGATTGTGTGTGCTGTGGGTTCGTGGATGTTGGCTGGCTATTGATTTCCACATTCGTTGGCTGAGTTTTCCCCTGTCCATGCTAGGAGTGTGGCTTCTTTCCTTTTTGCGTACTGGGTAATGTTTCCATTGTTTCATTGTAAGTTTGGGGCTGTTGACTTCCCCTGGTTTTGGGTTTTTGTGTATGCAAGTACCTTTTGGGTTGCTATTGAGTTGTTTTGGCCATGCAAGGGCCAAGAACAAATCTGAGTTGTCTTGAGGACTTGAGCCGTGTTCATCCTTTTATTTGGGGTTGTCACCCTATGGTCTTCATCTTCTTCACAGAGTTGTGAACTGTTTGTTTTGCTGCGTTATGCAGTGGTTGGTCTTTGGACTATTGAGAGTAGTATTAAAGGCTGGGTATGCTTGAGAAAACTGGTGTTTGAGGCCACCAGCTTAGCATTTAGCCTTTCCTAGCTCCTTGACGGCCTGATAAACCCTACTGTGTGGGCTTGGATGATTGGTGTACCTTGGCTATGTGTAAGCCTGCTTTGACCCTTATTCCTTGAGGAATCATGCCCAGCTCGGGGGTGGCAATGTTGCTGAGAGATTGATGATCACGCTAGCCTATGGTTGGGTGGAACATTGTAGCGACATAGCTGGTTGCAGGACGAGTTCCTATCAGATGAGTATTCTTGTCCATTTTACTTCTGCAATTATATTTACTGATTAATGAATATGATGAACATGTGGCATGCTTGAATGAATGTATGTTTGCTTCTGCTATGTATATGAAGGATTATGCATCTTAGTATGTATTATGTTTAAGCTTTTTATTTCAGCATTATATGCATGTTCATGTTCATGGGGCTGTTTTCCCGTATGTTTGGTGTTAGTAGCGTCCTCTTCGCCGGTCAGAGGGTTGGGGACGTTACAGAGTGGTATCAGAGCTCTGGTTGCAGCATGGACTTGAATGGGACATGACAGATCAGATAACAGAGGCAGGTTTCCTTCTTCCCAACAACAATCAGAAAATTGAAGACAAGAAAATTCACAAAATTTTCTAAGTGCCAAAACTATTAGCCCATTGGAGCACTTAGTGGGAAGGCCACCCGACGGATAGTTGATTCGACGGGCGATGTGGTGGAAGACTGCGGAGGAAAATTTCAGAAAATTTTTAAGTGTTTAGCCTTCGGCACATCGATACACTTAGATGGATGGATCGTCGATGCTTAGCCGATTGACCACCACCATTGCAGATGGCTAGACCACTATGCCTCCGACGGGTAGAGCCTCCGACCACCAATGGCGCCGAATTTCTGAAAATTATTCTAAGTGTTGAATTCGTCAGCCATCAGAGCATGTTAGTTGATGATGTCACCGATGAACATCGGAAGGAGTTAACGGTTCACATGCCACTCTTGTGGCTGATTAGTCAACTATCTCGTCGACGCACTAGTCCTTCTAGTCGTCGATGCCAAGGTGTTAGTAAACAGTAGCTCCGGGCGACGGCGACAAACAGTTGTTTGACCGGCAATGGATAGAGGAAGTTTTCACCGACAGATAAGAAACGGATCAGCAGAGAATAAAGAATGGTTGAGCTGATGAAGTTCGGAAAGGAAGAGAGAGAAAAACTTGAAAATTTTTCTAAGTCCTAGAATCATTGACCATCAGCGATGGTTAGTTGATCACATCGCCGATGCTCAAATGATTTGTTCGCCGATGAGGTACATTGGGTAAAGTTGTTGGTTGAATGTTTGCCATTGCGGAGGTAGAGAGGACTAACCACCCAACGAGGAATGCATCCGAGCATCGATGTCGCAGCTTCTAGGGGTTTCGATTGTCGATAGACTTGTGGCTGCGGAAGACTTGGGGAGATTATGGGTCGTAGTTGCGGAAATCTTGATGACTAACCATCCGATGCATAGGGCACCCGACTGCTGACGCAACAGGTTAGTTTATGCTATCTCCGATAAGACTCGGAACAGTAGACCAAAGGCCGATACAGCGAAAGAAAATAGACGAGTAACTCGTCAATACAGCGGAAGAATTTAGAAGTTTCAGCTGCCGAAACACCGGGGAGTTAGTAGGGAAGCGACCTTATTAGAAGAAAACTTCGAGGAGTATAAAAGCATTGAAAATTTGTTAATGATCGGATCACCGATCGAAAGCTCAGCCGGTTCACCGCAGAAACTGTAGAAAGATCTTTTCCATTGTTGCAGCTGCTCAAATGACTGTGCACCCGATCAACAGTTGGTTTCCTCGCTGATGCAAATTGGAAGTCTAGTTGTTTTGCCCGCCAAAACGCTGGAAAGAAGTAAGCAAACAGACCACCGATGAAAAGTTAATTTGCTCGCCGATGCAGATTAGAAGTGTAGTTGGTTTGACCATCGAAATGTTGGAAAAATAGTTGGAAGAAGGTCCGATTGGGCTTAAGGAATTTGGTTTTTTCAAAGGAATTTCTCAGTAGTTTTTCCTGTAGTTTTCGACTGTCTTCTAGTGGGTTTTCAACAGATTCAACAGATTGTCAGTGGTCACAGGGTTGAAAAGGGAGAAAACCCTAGGTGACTGAAGTTATCATTCCTGACCAAAATATAGTTGTATGTTTGCCATCATTCTAGAAGTAGTGTGGTTTTCACACCCGAGGTTAGAATGAAGCATGTGGATAGGCATTGGAAAGCTTATCCAACCGAGAACAAGGCAAAGTCACCAGAATCTGAGTATTGAGCAGCAAAGTGCTAGTGATTGCTTGAAAGAGAAATGTGTTGCTATCAATATAGACAACTCTGGGGAATTGCACACCTAGAGGTAGCAAGACCATGAAGTCAAACCAGCTGTTGTGTGGAAGAGGAGTTCCATGCAAGGATGAGGGACTTAAAAAGGGAAGTTTCCCTTAAACCCTATCTTACTGATTATAACTACCTTTTATAAGTTTTATACTTGAAATGTATGAGGATATGCTTTGCATGCATAGGATATTGAGGATTATACATTTATAATAAACCACTAATGATAGTTATTGCATTGGTTTTGGCATTAGTGGAAAAACCAACGACAACATGGACATGGCTGAATATGTTGCTGATGCTAACGAAGGTGACTAGCAACCCTCTGGAGAAAGGGATAAGGCAACAAGTCCATAATCAAAAGTTGGTGAGAAAATTCTGCAATCTCCTGCAAAGGACCAACCAAACTGGTAATTTCAAGGGTGTAAGTAGGACCCATGAAGTTAAGAGTTTGATTATGACAAATTCCATGGAGTGGGAAAGGTAAGAGACCTCATACCATGTGGATATTTGAATGTTATACTACATTCATATAGAAATGTGCCATGCCTGTATATGTTGATTGAGCTTAGTAGCCCAAGGAAAGTAAGTACTGATGATCTTGATTATAGTAATGCATTCTATATGAAGTAGTCATGGTCAGGCCATGCATGGTATTCCTAAATCAATGCAAGGTAGCATCGAGTGGATATGCATTAAAGGATTTTATAAATCTTGAAGTTATGCATTGAATGGATGCATATGAAGGGTGTAAGTAGCTGATTACATAAGTATGGGTGCAAATGTTGTGATGCATTTCATAAGTGCATTGAGATAGTGCATGTGATATTATATTACTAATGGCTGAAATGATGAATTGATGACAATTCTAGAACCATTTCAGGAGCTGTTATGAATGTAGGATAGTAAGTGCATGGAGAAGGTAGTCATGATCGACTGGCTACCGAAAATGCTCTATGGAAGAGCAAGGTGGTACAAATGATACGCTTGTGAAGTAAGGAGTATCTAAACATTTCATTTAAATTACATGAATGTTGTGACTGTACGCTGTAATTTAAAATATGATAATGATTGCATGAAGTAAATGAGTTTTGGTAATATTGATGTGATTAACAAATGGAGCTATTGGAATTTTATAAATTCTGAAAATGCTTCAGTGATTTTTGCAGCAATGAAAATGTTATATGCATCAAGACTTACCAAGTGTTTGGCTGATTGAAGTTCAGGTTATGGGTAGATTGTTTGGAGCATGGCAATGAGAGTAAGACCATGGAAAAGGCCAGAATCTGCAAAGGCCAGAATCTACCATGTGAAAGAGCCAAACCTCATGTAAAGAGTCTCATGGCTGTGATAATAGTTTGTATGCAAAATGAGTTGTAAATTTGAATTTGTGAATTTTGGATTTGAGAAATTGCTGACAACTACTAATCACTATCGGCTTGCATAAGATTGTGTCAGGAGGATGCATTGTAAGTGGGTATTCATACGATGTTAGTAAGCATGAAATTATAATGGGAATAGTGGTGCTTCTTACAAGAGACCCACAAATGAGGATCACCTCATTGCCAAGCAAATCAGTTTCTGTAGTAAACAGAGTTGCAAATTCTCATTGAATTTAATTAATAATGTTATTGCTTGGTTATGGAACAACCAATTTGGATTGTATTATCAGATAATGATTGACTGTTGGCTATTTGATGAATGTCCCAGGGGTACACACTGCAGGAAAATCATGTGTGATGACCTGCAAGAGCCAAACTTCATGGGAAGGTTTTCCCTTATCTTGGAAATGGGTTTCGGGTGAAACTCCATTGGACATTTTGGAAGTGTCTCATCTGCACTACATGTTTGGTAAGCAACATGAGTGAGATGGTATGGATTATGTCAGTAAGACATGTGTGGATATGAAATGTAAAGAGGAATTGGGATGGCAAACCGAGGGACTGTCAACTCAGAGAAGGGAGCCCCCATTCCTCCTTAACGAAGGAATACTGCCTTGGCAAATGGATAAGTGTTCTGTGACCCTAGTTAGGAATATGCATGTTAGATTGTTAAAATTCCATATGCAGAACATGTTTTGATTTTATTTCCATTTGGACCAATTGCTTGAGTATGAATAGGACCTACATGATACACACCGAACAAGGGTGCACACTTTTCCGATGTCGGATCATGGAAGGGTTTTTCAATATTGATTACACCCTAGGGAGTGGATGCACTCCTGGTGTCTCAATAATTGATAGCGAAGGGTGTGAAATATGGTTACAATTTTAGAGCAATAACGCTAATGAATATGCTTATATTGCTTGTGTTGTCAGGATCAACAAATGTAGTTTGGTATTGTACACTAAATGGACAATGGCTTGAACTCATCCTACCTTCTACAGAGAAGGAGACATTCCTGGGGGACTGTCAACTCAGAGAATGGAGTGGTCTCTTGGGTGATATGGAAAATGGTCGTTTATTGTTGATATAAGTGCAGGTGTTATTGTTGATGGCCTGATAAACCCAACAGTGTTGGCTTGGCTGATGATTGGTTGTTGGTACAAGTACAGGCGATTTGTTAACGGTCTGATAAACCCAACTGAATGTTGGCTTGGTTGTGCCTGATATATATACATAAAAGGATGTTGTGAAGCAGCCTATGTGCTGACCTAAAATCCAAGTCCATAGGTGATCCCAAGGCTTGCAAAGCAAAGCAGGATCCTGTGGACCAACAAGGAAGCGCGTAATATAGATAAGTATTGGATTATTTTGCAATTTATTGCTTGTGAATATACATGTGTATATGATCTAGTTATGATGTTTTGATCTCTTGTTCTAGAGATAAAACCGATGAGAATAAACTAAACATGTGAATCTATTCAATGTTTGAATATAGGTATCGCTAGGATCAAGGACTATGAGAGAATCCTAGGGGTGCATGAGGACATGTGATTGTCCTGAAGAGCTCAGGATGAGTAGTAATGAAAAAGGTACTAGTGAGACCGTGAAGGTCCTAGCAGCCGAGACAAACCATGTGGGGAGGCTCCATGGTTGAGAGGTCTGAAATAGACTGAAGACACCAAGTGTCATGACCAAGAGGGATTGTTCCAGCATTCACAGTGAAGTGAAAGAGGTTGAGAGCATGAAAAGCCACAGCGGTGGTGTGGGTTCCAAGATGAAACAAAACAAAGAGGGGGAAAACTCTTGCTGTTCTCTCTTGCCTTTTGATTATATATATATATAGATATAGATATAGATATAGATATATAGATATATATATAGATATAGATATATTTATGCATTGTGAAAACAAAAGATTGTTGAATGCATGTATGACTGGAAATAGAATGTGTGTATTTGCTTAAAGTAAATTATGAATGCTGGAATGGTTAATTCTCTGCCCAAGAATGGACATGAATGAGCTCATGTGCCTATTGGGAAGGCATGAAAAATATGAAAGTCTCCTTGATAAGACTTGGACTATCATGCCAATTGGGCAATTAATTGACTGATATTAATGCCTATATTATGTTTGGTCTAACAGAATTTCAATGATGCATTTCACAGGTGAGAAAGGTGAAATCCATTGGTGCACATTTATCATGGAAACAGATCAAAAGTTGCTAGACTTGGCTGCAAGTCTCCTTCAAACGATTGCCGGGACCCAAGAGAATCTTGGAGAGATGCTCAAGATACAGAAAAGGTAGAATGAAATGAACCACCAAATTTTGCAAGACTCTATTGGTTTGCAAAGGGAGGTGAAAAGCCTTTTGGGAGCAATCGACAAAGGAAAGGAAGGTGGATCAATGATGGGACATTCGTCCAAGCGATCTGTTGAGAAATGGTCCAGGCATGAAGACTCAAAGGAAATTGAGCAGGTAAAGATGAAGCAGCCAGTGAAATGTTGGGAATGCGGAGGACATCATTCACGCCGGTACTTTACAACAGGAGAACATAAAGAGGGAAGCAGCCACAAAGTTCCTAGGCTTCAGGATAATCCGAAAGCTAAGAACCAGCAGATGAAACTCATGGAAGTCGAGGGGCTTGGTCCTGAACGTTCAAAGTAAATAATTGAACATGGGACAGGTCTGCAAAATTTTGAAATTTTGATGTGCAAATGGTATATGTATTAGAACACCGAGGACAGTGTTATTCCAAGGGGGAGGGGATTGTAATACCCCGATTTTGACCCCGTTTGCATTAAAAGGGGACATGATGTATATTTTGTAATTAATCATGGAGAGGAGCAAAAGGCAAAATCCCCACCATCAATTTGGTTATGTATGTTTCGGCAATAGGGATCGTTGCTGATGGTATATCGTGCTATCTGGCACATTATAGTTTTGGCATCATGTAAATATGCACATCAGTTTAAAATAAACCTACATCTAGCTACGACAATGCAACGTTAAATGAAAAGGGCATGATTCCAAAGGTTAAGGGGGGGTTTTCTAACCCGTGGGGGCCATTGGGAGTTATCCATGTGTCACCACCATGTTGTTCTGTTGTTAGTTGGGGGAATCTATTTGCTGGCAGGGAAAACCACCACCACGCTCATTCTTGCACTCTCTCCACGACGTGCCTCTTGATGGCTTGCCCACTAACCGGATCGTGAGTCGGTTCATCTTCCCTCACGCTGAGTAGAGTTAAAAGGGGGCCACAATTCATTGTTGGGAGTTCATTCTCCCTTTTTCTTAGGTATTGTTAGTATGTGAGATATTCACTCTCACACAGAAGATCATTTCCTTTTTCCCTTTGTCGGACTGTGAGATGTTCGGTTACTTCATCGTTGAACCGTGGTTGTTGTTCTCCTTTGTTCATTTGGGTGCTGTGAGTCAGGCTACGCTGTGTGGGCGGTGGTTTCTTTCCCAATTTCAGTTAACTATGTTTTTTTCCAAACAGCGGGATGTTTTTGTGGTTTCCATCGTGAGGTGTTTCCCTCCTGTTCACGCAGAGAGAGAGAGCCTGTTTTTAATCCACCCATGCCGACTGTGAAAACGTGATGGGGTTTCCTTGTTGAGAAAGGACCATTGTTCTCCAGCGTTGCTGGTTAGGTCTGGATAGTGTAGTGTCCTATCACTTCGTCGTGACATCCTGGCTGTGGTTCTTCACTGAGTGGTGGTTGCTATGAAAGCGTGTCGTGCCTTCATTGTTGAGGGAGGATCTTTGTTTCCCATCGTTGCTGCCTGTGTTTTCTTCCACATTTTTCTTTGGTTGTGTCTTTTTCCCTTGCGTACAGGTTGAGAGTCTATTCTTTCCCCTTTTCTACCTGTGTAATTTCTCCAGCAATTACATTGGGGATTGTGTGTGCTGTGGGCTCGTGGATGTTGGCTAGCTATTGATTTCCACATTCTTTGGCTGAGTTTTCCCCTTTCCATGCTGGGAGTGTGGCTTCTTTCCTTTTTGTGGACTGGGTAACGTTTCCATTGTTTCATTTAAAGTTTAGGGCTGTTGACTTCCCCTGGTTTTGGGTTGCTGTGTATGCAAATACCTTTTGGGTTGTTATTGAGTTGTTTTGGCCACGCTAGGGCTAAGAACAACTCTGAGTTGTCTTGAGGACTTGAGCCGTGTTCATCCTTTTGTTTGGGGTTGTCACCTTGTGGTATTCATCTTCTTCACAAAGCTGTGAACAGTTTGTTTTGCTGCGGTATGCAGTAGTTGGTATTTGGACTGTTGAGAGTAGGATTAGAGGCTAGGTATGCTTGAGAAAACTGGTGTTTGATGCCACCAGCTTAGCATTTAGTATTTCCTAGCTCCTTGACGGCTTGATAAACCCCACTGTGTGGGCTTGGATGATTGGTGTACCTTGGCTATGTGTAAGCTTGATTTGGCCCTTATTCCTTGAAGAATCATGCCCAACTCGGGGGTGTCAGTGTTGCTGAGAGAATGATGATCACGGTGGCCTATGGTTGGGTGCAACATTGCAGCGACCTAGCTGGTTGCAGGATGAGTTCTTATCAGATGAGTATTCTTGTCCATTTTACTTCTGCAATTATATTTACTGATTAATGAATATGATGAACATGTGGCATGCTTGAATGAATGTATGTTTGCTTCTGCTATGTATATGAAGGATTATGCATCTTAGTATGTATTATGTTTAAGCTTTTTATTTCAGCATTATATTCTTGTTCATGTTCATGGGGTTGTTTTCCCGTATGTTTGGTGTTAGTAGCATCCTCTTCGCCGGTCAAAGGGTCAGGGACGTTATAGTCCCTGTAAAGGTAAACCACAGGGTCGAAACCCTAAACTAAATTTTATTGTTACAAATAAAAACCGTTAAGCTAAAATCCATTTACTTAGATTATTTTAACCATAACAATTAAACTACTATAGACTGGTTACAATCCTTTTCAATATATATATATATATATATATATATATATATATATATA
>LPNX010959258.1:179649-208318 GCA_001517045.1 Pseudotsuga menziesii
GGGTTTCTTTCAGGAAAATCCTAGCTCATATTTCCTGAGCAAATAAATAAATTTATAAATTACTCTTTGACTGAGTTATAGTCTTAATTAAAAACAATAATCGAATTACAAAACATAATAAACAGTAAAATTCTTTATTAACAATCAGTTAGGGAAAACCCTAACATACACAGAGTCACATATACAGTATACTGCAAAATGAGTATGAGCTCGAAGACAAAACTGTCTTAAAAACCAATGTATTACATTGACAGGCCGTAAGGCTAGAAATTAAAACTAATCACAACACCCAGCGCAAGGCTGAGACTACCCAATGACAAAGCGAGGGTTTTTAAACCAAATAGAACCAACAACTTTTAAAAACAAGAAAACCAATTATCTAATGGCGAAGCGAGACAAGCCTCCAAGCTCAGGGTTTCACCATCAACAACCCTATTACAAGCAGGGTAAGAACCCATTTGTTGAACCCAGGGCTTACCAGATTGAAGCCACGAGTATTCAAAGACAGCCATCATTATCTTCATCATGGGTTGCAAGAGCAGTCTCAAGATCCTGCAAGGAGAACACATTATAGAGCATTAATTACAAACTCTTTATTTATTATAAACCCTACTGTAAAAATATGATTTTACTGTGAATAACGAATAGTCTAGCGATGGGACTGTCACCAACGGCAGAGTGTACATACAAAATCCCAAACCCTACAACGCAGATGGAGCACAACCAACAAAGGTGAAGCTTAGCTTCTCACCGTAGTTACAGGCCATGGGGAAGGCAAGAAGAAGCTAAAGACAGGCTGCGAACAAGTGCAAACAACCAGTGAACTCTCACAAGGTAAAACCCACAACTATGAATTCTAGCAACAAGAACGAGCTCAAGAGACTATATTAATGTTAACCCAAGCGTTGGAGCAAGCTAGAACAAGAGGAACACTCATAGCCGCCATGAAAACCTTGCAGAGCAGCCCGAAGGCCAGCGTGAACTTCGGAGGGAGAATGGCAAAGGGTTTAGGGTTGCAATGGATTTATATCTCCAATACATGGACAGGAGGTGACCACGTGCCCTCAAATATTTCAAACCATGCATGGGTCGATTCCAAATTTCCCCGCGGATTCGATCATTCAAATTATTACAACAATGATTTGTTATCAAACTTTGTATGAGCTATGATATATGCATATACATATATGTCACCACGATATTCATATATACAAACCTTAACATAATGTTTGATAGCTCGATTTTGGGCATTTGGGTAAAACAATAATTTGTAAACGTGGACCCTAGTAAAAGGTGGTAACCATTTTGATGTTATGGAAAAGTCCAAGTCAATTTGCTTAGAACCCTTCTAATTACTATAGGTTTATATACTTGTAAACATTGTGGAGTATGCATGTATTATAGTATGAACTTATCATTTACAAACAAACAGCTTGGGTAGCTACAAATTATGAAGTTGGATAACACAATAAACGAGCGTAAACAGGAATTTTACCAAGTTTGATGTTGGTTTAAACTTTCTTAGACTTTAGTTGCTTCTCAACATGTCAATACTAGAAGTTACCATATTTGTTTATGTTGGATAAGATAGTTGTGATTGTGCAAAATAACCTGTACTTATCATAGGTTAGAATTTTGGTCATAATAGAAAGATCTACCAAATAGTTACTATTGACATAAACTTAGTGTAAGAGAGACATTATGGAAATAATAAAAATTACAATGGAATAACCTTACTCAAGTCTATAATCATTTTGAAACGATATTGATGGACTTAGGTTTAGGAAGTAAGTGCAAACAGTATTCCATGTGAAACGATGCAGTTATGTATACATTAATCAAGCCTATAATATCAAGGAGATTTATAAGCAGTAATTTTTCCCTACAAGATGTAAATGACAATCAATGTAGTACTTTAGTAAAAACTACAATATTGTATGTGATTACATTAGTACATGCACTACGTCGTTAATGTAAATAAGGAAGCTGATAACCTGTTAGTGAGCAACTGGTTTGTACATATAAGTAATAGGTTGATATTTTCTGTAACTAGTAAGTTAAAAATAAAATCGAATCGTATATTCTATTGAAAATCTTTGCTATCAGTATTGATAACAGCTCTTCCATGAATAAAAACAAATAGTACGAATAAGTATAATATTTGCAAGCTAAGCATGTTAAAATAGAAATGAATATGCGACAAAGATTATGAGCTTAGAGTTCACAGTAAGTAGCTTTGGTATTGATAATATTGATAAAGAAAGACAATCATTTATCTGAACTTTGCTTACAAAAAAACTGGAGAAAATAAACTACTTTACCTCATTGAAGTTGCTTGGAAATTATCATCTTATTTTACTAGCATATTATTTTGCAAATAGAAACACTTCTTGATACTCTATGAATTTAAAACATATACTTGTTCGATTGTACCTGTAAACCTGTAAGAACCAGAAATTTGCCTGCATTGGCATAAATGCTAAGTAAGCCCAGGATTTAAAGTTAAATTCCATCTACTTGCCATAAAGTAGACTCATTAGTAAAACTGAAAGAAAATACTATGCATGTAAATCTTATTTACGTTACGAAAAAGAAGTTGCTTTAGTTAACATAATTTTAAAATGTGTAATACTAATCGTTATACTGTTTCATTTTATGCTAACCATTAGTTGTTAGTAAACTGCATATCCAACATTTTATGTTATCTCAAAATTTTAATTTTTTGTGAAAAATTGGGGTTTTTGACAAATATATTGCTTGATTCTGACATGACTGCAAGGGTTGCATATTTCGGTGTTACAAAGCTTATTCGAACTGGTTTAGAGGGCATGTCTGCTATTGCTAGCTCGTATGACTACATTGCTCTAGGTGAAGTACTTTCCAACTTTAGAAGTAGGATTGATCTTGTTTTTTATGGTTGTGCACCAATTTTGTTTTCTGAAACCATCTGCATTCTAACATCTTAGGCTATAAGCCTATTCTCTAATGATGTTCCTTCAATCTGTTTTATGATAACATGATTGTCTCTCATGTGAACAATTTACTTTCAACAATTGAATTAGAAACATTTTGCATTTTTTTTTATATCTGTAAAACATTACTATTCATTAGTATTTGTTTAGAACACAAAAACATAATCAGTTTTAATATATGAAGAAGGGAATATGGAGATTCTCAGATTCAATAGCCAGAAAGCTCTTATTATTTTCAGGTATTTATAAGTTTGGGCATTCAATATCCACTCGATAGCTCACCATTTAATGCTGCTGTAACCTCATCTTCCAAGACAGGGGATTCATTGGGAGGAAGGTGACCCCCTTTTCAAGTAGGCTGAATCACTTTTTCCTTTCTCAAAGTGGAAGAGCTTCCCTTTACATGTTAGTAGAACTGTGAGGGGTGCTTGAAAAATAATCTTCTTATAGATTATCTGATTTTATTTTGAGCTTGTAAAGTTAAGGGCTCAAACATAACTCTGCGCTCAGTAGCCACCTTTGTTTGCCATGACTTGAGAGGTCCACACTAATGGCAAGATTTTTTTTTGCCCATATCCCGATAAAGTTAAGAGTAAAGTAGCTGTGATAACTAGATGTTTCGTTTCTGCTTTGGAATCCTGGGATATTTTTATTTACTTTTATGTAATAATATTTTACTATAACATAAAGAGATGTGATTTCTTTTCCAAATTTTGTACATTAGCCTTTAGCATTAAAAAATTCCTTTTTCTGATCTTTTGTTCTTCTTTTTACTTCTGTAGATCTGTTGGCAATAATGTTAGGCTTTAACAACCACTTTGAACTGAAGCTATTTAAGTCATTGTCATCTGAGATTCTCTAGTCTCCCAATGTTTTGGGATGTAAATAGTGTTGTTTGTATACCTTCTATGGTCATTCTCAGCAATGTGTTTTAAGGCATCAAGTTTATGAATTTCCTTTCATGATTTTTTTATGATTTTTTGGACATACCTGTGCATTATTTGAATGATATAATTGACTATGAGTTTCCTTAATGGACATGTTTTCTATTTGACCTACTTTTTTAGTCACAATTGATGGCTAAAATCCTTCTTGGAACAGATTTTACCAGCATATGGAGCACTAAAGTAGCAGGGAAAGATGTTTTCTTGATTCTAGTAGTGTATTTATGAAGAGAGTATACCCTGTTTCTAAATAATTGCAACCATTTATTTCTTAATGTTTTTCCTTGTAGGTTGAGAATTATGAAGGTATGGTCAACGTTAATGAAATGTTGTGGGAGTCTAATGCATTTATGGTTGCTCGTAGAGATCTTGGTATGGAGATTCCAAATGAAAAAATATTCATGGCTCAGAAAATGATGATATACAAGTGAAATTTCCTTGGAAAGCCTCTTGTTACTGCTACTAAAATTTTAGAATCCATGATTAAGTCTCCTCACCCTACCTGTGCTGAAGCTATAGATGAGGGTGGATGATAACCAAATCTTGGTTTTTTCCAACAAAGACCCCTCTAAATTTCCATGGTCTCACCTAGGTATCAACCTTGTCATCGAGGTAGGGTTTTCTATACATATGTGGAAGGCATAGTGACTATAGTTGTACACAATTACATACACTGTCTGCAATGATGTAGGTGACTAGAGTGTTTGTGAACAGACATGACGTTGAGAGGCATATTCAAGTCGGGGCAAAGAAGGTGATGATTGCAGCTTCTTCCTAGAACGAAGATATCCCCACATATGTCATGGGAGTCAATGCATGAAATTACTCTCACGAGGTCCACACCAACGTCATTAGGTAATAAAACTAACGGTCTCATTACTATGGAAGATTATTCACGAGCAACACTGAATTTTACAACATTACTATAACTTTAAATTCATTTTTGTAGTAATGCCTCTAGCTCAACAAATTGTGTTGCATCATTTCTAATAAATATATAACTATAACTTCATTTTGCAGTAATGCCTCTTTCTCAACAAATTGCGTTGCACCATTACTCAAGATCTTCAACGATGAGTTTGAAGGTAATGAATTGCTTCCTGATTTATGGTATTTGTTTATGGAGACTAATTCACTTAAGGATGGCTTAATGTTGTTCTTGATGGGATTGATTGTGTTATTCTTAGCAGTGAAACTGCAGCAGGGGCATATCTTGAGTTAACAGTGACGATTATGGCTCACATATGGGCATGATTCCTTCTTATAAGTGTGTCAGGCTATGATAAAACATGGCATTTCCCAATTGTTATATGATTCCTCTTTTATCAAATTCCCATATGTTGATTTGGTTTCATTGTTTCTTAAAAAAAACGGTGGCCTAAAAAATTTGTTTCTTGTATATCATCTGTGTTAAAGGTTGTTTGTGATTTTGGATGGTACGAGTTCCTTATAACACCACCTGCTAGAAATTTTGATCGTGTTGGTGTTGCTTATCGCCTTTTGAAATCCCCTAGGGATGGTGAAGTTCCAAGTTGTTGCTGCATCACAATGATAAATGGTTAGTAGTAATCAGATATGTTTTCTCTGCTTTTCTAGTTCTATTTAATTTTTTATTATTTGATTGTCTTTTATTGAAAAATATCCTTGCTAATAACAAACGTTTGCTGGTCAGATGACAAACTTAGAGAATTGATGCTTGCTCAAGTGGATCTTGTAATTCAGCCACAAAATCCAACTTTATACTCCAGGCCCCAAGGTATTGCAGGATCATATAATATGTGAAGATTCTCATTCTAAGGTGGTTGTAGAGGATGCTTACTTGGGGCCGCAAAATTCTCAAAAATTACATCTGAGGCTGGTGAGGGGCAGTGCAACTTGCGGGATCTCTAATGACCATCAACAAGGTGGACCTTACCCGAATGTGTCAACTCCACCTGAACACACAAGTTCCTTGCATAGAGCACATGAAAATGTCAGCAGATGTATTCAGAGTGATTCACCTTGAGTAGAAAACAACATTTCACCTCTGATTGAGAATGTTCCACAACAAATGGAACAAGGAGATCTCCATATATTCCAAATGAGGGAAGTCAAATAGGAAAGATCATATACAAATGTGGTTAAGCGCAAGTTTTCCCGGACACACCCTGAATACTTGGAGACATTGAATCACAATCACGCACAATGGATTTTTGGTGCTCTTGATGAAATTATTGATAATTCTAGGGATGCCAATGCCTCTGGGAAAGCTAGGATTCAACTTCAACATGGATCAAATAGGCCAATCCCATGAGCTATTATGTAATCCATTTTTGTGATATTTGATGGTCAAGATGATTGCATGAAGTGCTTTTAACACGTTTGACATATCGATTCAAATGGAGTATCATAAGAAGGCTGGAAAAAATATCCATGTGCTTGCCATTGTAGACAATGGTTGTGGCAAGATACATTCTGATATTGAAAGAATGCTCTCATTTGGTCATAAACGCCCTGCTAGAGAGAACATGGAACTTATTGGGAGGTTTGGAGTTGGTTTCAAGGTGAGATTTTGCCTTCTATTTTATTGAATGCTATTGATTAGTTAATATTTATATTAACTGCAATGTTCTTTTCTCTTTTTGAAGTTGTTTTTATTGTATTCTTTGAAATTTCCTTGTATTGGCCTTGTTTGTGAATCTTTTGGATTTGGTGTTGGATTTTCATTCCTGACCATTTGTTCTGATGGAATTTTAAATAAACAACTGTCTTGAATAGTAATATGATATTTGTCTTTAAATCTTGGAGACAGTTTCTGTACTTTTTTGTTTGTTATTTCCAAATTTATTTTGTTGAATTTGAACATGAACCACATGAATTTGATAGTAAACTGGAAGAAAAAGAGAGCATGGTAAAAGAGTGAATTTTTTATGTTCTAATTGTCCTTTCTTTGTGGAACGCTAAGGCATTTGAATTCAATTTTCCATGACTTTTAGGCATGGAAGTTTTTTTTTTCACATTCTGAAATGATATTTGCATTTCTGCTAATGATCTTAATGTTAAGTTTTAGACATTGAAACTTATTTAATGGGGGTATCTTAAGGCATAATTTTAAAACGTGTATCTGATAAGTGATATTGACACTTGCAATTTTATCTTAAATTTGTTTTTCATTTACTAAAGACTCTTTTTCATTTTTCTGGAACTAGAGAAAAGCTTGATCCAACAAGCATGTCATTGTGAACATGAACTTCAACTTTTGTGGCTTATGAGAAACCTCTGCTTAGAATTTAGGATAGTTTTCTTCCACTGATTGAATTTCTTGGACATGTAACATTATTCATGAAGAAATGCTAGTATATAAATGCTAAATATACAAACTGGTATCAACATCAATACATGCCACACTATCTTTCTGAAGCTAAAACAGAGATTGATTTACAAGTAAAACTGGAGGTTCTATCTAGTTTATTCTCACAAAGTTCAACTTCAAGGTATTGATAATTTTAGTGCTTCTCAGTCTAACAGTCATCCATGTACACAAGCATCGGTTTCTTTTCTGACAAACTATAATCACTTGATAGTTGCAACTGGTTACCCATGATACTTTGATCTCAGTTTCCTATTAAGTTTGGGCAGTGGTTGCAATATTGTAAAGACCTTGTGATACTGAACGAAGTCTACATGTGTTGCATTTCTTATTTTAAGCCAGATTCCTTTAGGTCATTGAGTTAAGGTCCTTCAAAATTTCATATTTTTCCCTTCTTTCAATGCTATTATATACAATTTGATAAAACATGAAAATGCTCAGAAAATGGTGTAGTAACTTGTTTCACCTCTAATAAACTCTCTTTCTATATTATTTAAACAAAAAAAATATGTTTCCTTTTAGAGAATATTGACAAAAGCACTTTTGAAGGTCTCTACAGTTTAAAAATGATCCCATAGAACCATCTTTACAGTGAAAAGGTCCTCCAGACTAGGTGCAAATTTTGAATGGGAAAATGTCTTAAGTGCATTATTACAAATACAATTGGAATTGTTTTTGGAGAAGTTTTCATGCTGGAATATTTGAAGTGTTCATGCCTGAAAAGATCAAGAAACACCCCTTGTTGATATCACACACTCATGTTGCTCATTTGTGTATTGTCATATCGTATTCTTGGGGCTTATCTAGAAAATGTTGTGACAGGGCTTAGATGTAGGGTTAACAAGTTATGGGCATGCTTGCTGGTCAAGATTCTATTTTGAAATATCTTAAATGAGTTAAGACGCCATTTATTCATTACTGACACTGGCATATTTTGGCTCAATGCAGGCGGCTCCCATTAACATTATTGTTGGTTCTCATGTATGGGTGGAAGATTCTGAAATATCCTGGATAGATGGAGAAGTCCTCGAGATCAATGGCCAGAAAGCTAAACTTCAACTCACTAATGGAAAGGCAGTAAGACATTGTTACTATTTATGATGATGGGTTTGTTTGCTTTATCTTAAAGTTCTTCTATCACCAACACAATGTGCTTCTAAGGATTGGATTTGTGAAGCAAATTATGAAATTCATGTTCCAACAGTATACATTGCCAATGTCCAACACTTTGCATCGACTAAAGATGTTGTCTTTCCTAATTATTCTGTAATTAGTCCTCTTTAGACGGGTTACATGGCCAAAACACTGGAAAAGGTTATCTATTTTGCAGTCCATATTGTTATAGATATGATACAAAGGTGGTTAAGCGTAAGTTTTCCCGGACACACCCTGAATACTTGGAGACATTGAGTCACAATCACACACAATGGATTTTTGGTGCTCTTGATGAAATTATTGATAATTCTAGGGATGACAATGCCTCTGGGAAACTAGGATTCAATTTCAACATGGATCAAATAGGCGAATCCTAGGAGCTATTATGTAATCCATTTTTGTGAGATTTGATGGACAGGATGATTGCATGAAGTGATTTTAACAGGTTTAACATATCGATTCAAATGGAGTATAATAAGAAGGATGGAAAAAAGATCCCTGTGCTTGCCATTGTAGACAATGGTTGTGGCATGATACATTCCGATATTGAAAGAATGCTCTCATTTGGTCATAAACGCCCCGCTAGAGAGAACAAGGAACTTATTGGGAGGTTTGGAGTAGGTTTGAAGGTGAGATTTTGCCTGCTATTTTTATTGAATGATATTGATTAGTTAATATATTTAGATTAACTGTAATGTTCTTTTCTCTTTTTGAAGTTTTTTTATTATATTCTTTGAAATTTCCTTGTATTGGCCTTGTTTGTGAATCTTTTGGATTTGGTGTTGGATTTTCATTCTTGACCATTTGTTTTGATGGCATTTTAAATACACAGTTGTTCTTGAATAGTAATATGATATTTGTGTTTAAATCTTGGAGGCAGTTTCTGTACTTTTTTGTTTGTTCCTTCCAAATTTATTTTGTTGAATTTGAACATGAACCATATGAATTTGATAGTAAACTGGAAGCAAAAGAGAGCATGGTAAAAGAGTGGAGTGTTTTTGTTCTAGTTGTCCTTTCTCCATGGAAAGCTAAGGCATTTGAATTCAATTTTCCATGACTTTTAGGCATGGAAGTTTTTTTTTTCACATTCTGAAATGATATTTTGCTAATGATCTTAACATTAAGTTTTAGACATTGAAACTTCCTTAATGGGGGTATCTTAAGGCATAATTTTAAAATGTGTATCTGTTAAGTGATATTGGCACTTGCAATTTTATCTTAAGTTTGTTTTTCATTTACTAAAGACTCTTTTTCATTTTTTTGGAACTAGAGAAAAGCTTGATCCAACAAGCATGGCATTGTGAACATGAACTACAACTTCTGTGGCTTATGAGAAACCTCTACTTAGAATTTAGGATAGTTTTCTTCCACTAATTGAAATTCTTGGACATGTAACATTATTCATGAAGAAATGCTAGTATATAAATTCTAAAGGTACAAACTGGTATCAACATCAAGGCACTATCTTTCTGAGGCTAAAATAGAGATTGATTTACAAGTAAAACTGGAGGTTCTATCTACTTTATTCTCACAAATTTCAACTTCAAGGTATCAATAATTTTAGTGCTTGTCAGTTTGACAGTCATCCATGTACATAAGCACCGGTTTCCTTTTTGACAAACTGTAATCACCTGATAGTTGCAACTGGCTACCCATGATACTTTGATGTCAGTTTCCTATTAAGTTTGGGTAGTGGCTGTAATATTGTAAATACCTTGTGATACTGAAAGAAGTCTGCATGTGTTGCATTTCTTATTTTAAGCCAGATTCCTTTACGTCATTGAGTTAAGGCCCTTTAAAATTTCATATTTTGCCCTTCTTTTAAATGCTATTATATACAATTTGATAAAACATGAAAATGCTCAAAAAAGGGTGCAGTAACTTGTTTCATCTCTAAGAAACTCTCTTTCTATATATTAAATAAAAAAAATATGTTTCCTTTTAGAGAATCTTGACAAAAGCACTTTTGAAGGTATCTACTATTTAAAAATAAGCCCATAGAACCATCTTCAGTCTTGTCCAACATAATTGTCGTAAATCTTGGATTGGGTAACCATATATCTTGGATGTGCTTCACTAGCAACATAAAATAAGATGGGAAACATTTCAAGGATTGATTCTCCACATTTGAAGTCCAACATCATAACATGACCTGGTTTTCACACTATTTTATGAAGTGGTCACCCTCCTTCCAAATGAGGGACTAAAGAACTATTTATATTATAGAGCCCACAAAAATTTGTAACAAATAAATGAAAGATATTTCTTGTCACTTCATCATCATCATAAGGAGGAAGAAGGAACTTTGCTCATCCCATGGTGGATAGGATTCATGTGAAGCACCAACTATTGGGTTGATCATCATCTTTTGATTCTCCTTATTGTTCCACTTATACATGGCTTTAGGATGATCATACTTATCTACTATAACCTTGTCATCCACACTAAGATAATTGTTGTTGATAGGTTCCATATAGTAGTACACTTGCGGTTGCTAGGGAATAGTGATTTTTGCAATCCCATTAAGCCAATTTCTTGAGTTTTGTTTAAAATTCCTAGAAAAGGTTTATGGATTTCATAACATGCTTGATCATATATTGTGAACTTATACAATCTATCATCCTTTGTCGACCACTAGATATTCAAAGTTGTGTATTGTTCCTTTTTACCATTATAGAGGACTCTGTAAGTTAGGTTCCCAAATTCTTAAGGGGTTCTAGCTCAATGGAAGAGCGTCTGCCTTACAAGCAGGAGGTTGGTGGTTCGATTCCTCCATGCCCTAATGATATTATAATATCGGTTAAAAACAACTAAANTTTTATGGGTTTCATAACCTGTTTGATCATATATTGTGAACTTATACAATCTATCATCCTTTGTCGACCATTAGATACTCAAAGTTGTGTATTGTTCCTTTTTACCATTATAGAGGACTCTGTAAGCTAGGTTCCCAAATTCTTAAAGAGTTCTAGCTCAATGGAAGAGCTCCTACCTTACAAGCAGGAGGTTGGTGGTTCGATTCCTCCATGCCCTAATGATATTATAATATCGGTTAAAAAACCTAAATTAGTAATAAAAAATAAGAGATAGGTGACCAAACTAAATGACAAAAACTCGTATATAAAATTACTAAAAACGACTAAATTAGTGACCAAAACATGAGAGATGTGAAACTAGGCATTAAAAAGGATGCAACACATGGCACTAATNTAAGAAAAAAATAAGAGATAGGTGACCAAACAATATGACCAAAACTCATATATAAAATTACTAAAAATGATTAAATTAGTGACCAAAACATGAAAAATGCAAAACTAGGCATTAAAAAGGATGCAACACATGGCGCTAATGATGAAGCGAAACATGGCGTTGATATGGTAGCAAAATAAGATGTTACTTTGGATGCAAAACATGGCGTTACATAGGAAGCAAAATATGGTGCAACAATAGAAGAAATTGGCGTCATTTTGGTTGCAAAACATGATGCAAAAAAGGTTCAGCAAAAATTGGTGCAAATTTGGAAGCGAAAATTGACACATATTTGGAAGTAAAACATGGTGCAAAATGGGTTGCTAAAGTGGTAGCAAAAATGGATGCAATATTGGATGCTAACATGGTGCTATTAAGGATACAAATATGGCGCTAATGGGGATGTCATTTAAGAAGCAAAAGCGGACACTCGCTAGGAACCAAACTAGGACATTATTTAGGAAGCAAACCTTGACGTTGTTTAGGAAGCAAAGTTGGACACTATTCTGGAAGCAAACCTTGACGTTGTTTAGGAAGCAAAGTTGGATGCTATTTTGGAAGCAAAAAAGGAGACGCTATTTTGGACGTCATAAAGGATGCTATTTAGGAAGCAAAAAAAGACTTTTTTTGAGAAGCCTTAAGTTTTGTCCATGACGCGTCCCATTTAGCGTCTAGTTTGACCACTCAATGTAAAAATAAATTACACTAAAAAGGGACGCTAATTCCAGGATTTGTTGTAGTGGGAAGACTTTGATTGTCTTATCCTTGCTTTATAAAGGGAGACACCCATAAGTCTAAATTGTAAATATTGTAGAGGATAGGGTAAGCATGGACTTCATACTATTAAAGATGGATAAGAATCGATGTATTATGGTTTTCCTAATCCTACATTGTCGTGGCTATGATAAAAAATTTTGGAAACAAGATGGAATACCAAAGATAAATGTCTTGTGTTGTGTCCTTATACATGGTAAAATCCTCACCTCAAAAAATATTCAAAAAAGACAAATTCAAGGGTTGTTAAGTTGTGTCCTATGTAAAGCAGCGGAAGAATCAATCAATCATATATATATTTTTAGATGTCATTATATAAAGCAAGTTTAGAAGCATATATTGAATGGTCTCAATGATGAATCAAGATGCCTAAAAATTGGAGTGGATATATTTTAAATTGGAACAAGGAATAATCAGGCTCATTTTCAGGAAAGCCTATCTTATACAAAATATGGTCCATTATTCTGAAGTGTGTATTTTGGAAAGTTTGGGTAGCAAGAAATAGGGAAATTTTGTATAGAAATACTACATCATCATTATCAACTATTGTCCAAATCAAGGCCCTTGTTAGTGAGGTAATGCAAAGAATATGTAAGCAAAATCAATAGAATGATGGTTTGAGTGTTGTAGAAATATCGTGGGTTCAAGGTTTCCTTCCAAAAAATTTGTGTGTAGTTCCCATTAAAAAAACAAAATCAATCAGTACCTATTCTTGGAAATTGGAAATGAATAAAAATGAATTTCAAAAGTGGCTTTCAAAACCTTAGTGCCATGTTTTATTTTTTGATGGATCTTCAAAAAAGAAACCCTAGGGAGGCAGATGCAAGAGGGATCCTTTTGGAACTTGGAGGGCATACAATGTTAACCTTTGTCCTAGAAATGGATACAAACAATCAAGTTGAGGGCTTTTCTCTCTATCACTGTTTTTTCAATGGTGTCTCCATGGGAATTCAATCAATTGTAATTATAGGAGACTCTTTGTTAATTCTAACTCAAAGTGGACATGATAGCTAATAGATTGCAAAAGTGAATTAATGAAATGCTCAATTATGTTCCCACAATTCAAATATTCCATGTGAAGTAGGAAAATAATTAGCAATCTTATCACCATGCAAATCTGGCATCTCACCATTCAAAGGAATTTGGTCATTAATGACAGAAAACAAGTCTTCAATGTTGGATCCCTTAATAACTTTCACAAGGTTTACATAGTGATTATGATGGGTATGGAGGTGGATCGTAGAAATCAAATACAAGTCTTATCAACATTTAGTGAGCTCAACATCCAAGTGTTAATGTTTAATGTAAGGTGCCCAATCCCTTGCATGAAAGACTTCATGAAGGTGGTTGAAACTTTTCATTACAATCTGTCATCCCAGGTAAGCTAAGGGAAAGCACAGGGTATGGAGTGGCCTAGTTATGGTCTTTCTAGAAGAGGATTGCATTGACACTTTCCTCTAGGCCATGGGGGAATGGCCTTTGGATGTTGTGTTTGTTAGTCATGATGATATTTTCCAAGAAAATACTTCAAGAATAGGTTCTAGTAATGTGTTGTCCATAATTTGGGATCTGTAAGGATTCAAGAGAGTGGGAAGATTTGGTATGTATTGCAGACATGAACCCACCAGTTGATACCGAAGGAAGGTTGTCACCAATGGATATTGAAGGAAATTTATAGGAGTCGTATGAAGGTATGGATGAACCAAAGTTGATATTTGAGATATACGTAATCATATGAGTTGGATGAACTACCAAATGGAGTTTTTTCTTGCAACGGTTTTCTATATAGCCTCATAATCACCCTCGATGGACTCTCGGCTTGAAGAAATTGAACAAGTTGTCTTTCAGGTTACTTCTCCCACGTATTGTTTGGACGAGGTTGAAGGAAAGTTCCACACCCATGAGGCCCAAATCGATGCAGTTGAGGTCATTATGGACACAATGAATCCCTTTTAGCAGCCAAATAATATGGAATTTCTTACTCGAGAAGTAAAGAAATTGAGGATTTTATAGTTTACTAGCCTATTACTACAACTGTGAATATCACTAGTTCTAAGGAGAGAAATGAAAATAAAGAAGATAGTCATCACATACAAGTTATGGACAATGAGTAGACCAAGGAACATAATTGAGAGAACCAAAAATATGATGTTAAGAACAACCCTAAGGATAAATATGAGAATATTCAAGATGTTTAGGTCATGGACAATGATCTTAGTACCTAGTTTTATTTTGCATGAAGCTTTTTTAGGCTGCTCTTAGGCCAGTATGTTAAAATCTATAGCAACTTAGGGAAATATAGTTTTTGTTTAAAGTATATTCTCTCATGAATGACTATAACTAAGATTCATATTGCTCATAAACCTATGATTCTATTTTGGAAAAAAATTGTATTGTTCTGTTGAAGCTTTATTTAGCCTTTTATAAATACAAACTTAACTATTCCCATTAAAAACAAGAGCACATATTTGTAGCAAACATCCTTAAACTTATTTTTAATTTCAACTATCTATGATTTCAATTCGTTACTTTCATCATGTATGGTGTTATTAGATCCCATAAATGAGGGAAAATTCAAAACATAATTCTTTAGATATATCACAAGGATTTACACTTCTTCACAAGCTTCATGCAAGTCGGTAATTCCCTTTTTCAAAATGAAAATGGTTATAGTTTCTAGAAGATCCTGCATACACAACTTACAAACTATTTGAGGTAGAGTATTATGGTTGTCATGAAAGTGAGAGTACATTTTTCCAAAATATTGTATTGAAATCATAGATGAACTCTCAATATTCTACATGTGTTACACAAAAATCCTGCATCATTTCAATAACAGATAAGATTTTCCATAAGCATTTTCAAAAAATTCTTTCCATTAATTCCAATCTTGAATCATTCCAATGGGTAGGACATTGTACTAATCCCACACATTTCCTTCAAAGGTGAATGGAAACAACTAATAAACAACATATTATGCACAACATTAATAAAAATAATTTACAAACACAATTTACATTCATTATTTGTAATATGCTCAAAAGTGGTTGCATTTCTTTCCACATTAACTTTTGGTAAGAAATCCACTTACTTTCTTAGAAGGCCATTTTAAGGACCTTCCAGGCCCAAATTAATGTTGGCCTCCTCCCATGCAAGGATTTGGAATAGATCCATGTACAATAAATTAAAAAACAATGTAGTTATACATGGGGAAATTTGTCATGGCCCTCCTTCTAGTACCAAAATATTGGCATTAGCAAATGTCTGTTTTCAACTTCAATAATTCACCTAGTGAAAGGATCCCATTAGACCATATGGTGAGCCCTTTGGTTATATCTCAACTTTTGTAATTTGGTTATAAATATTGAATGCATGTACTATCCAATTGAAAATGTAAATGAAATGCAATCTAACTAATTTTGCAAGGGTGGAAAATAAAGTTGTGAATAAAACTGATAGCAAGAGGAATACTCCATCGCTACCATAAGAAATTAAACCATGCCAAATTCCAACATATTCCTCATTAATAAAAAAATGTCTTGAAAGCTGGGTGCACTTATTTGTCATAAAACTTGTGATATGAAATGAAACATAATTAGGCATATAGCATTAGGGAGAATAGACCACTAGCTAAAGCATATCCAAAATTGAGGATATAAGTAATTGAGAATAATCCATAAGGAATTGAGAGACTCTCTACTTCATGTTAAATGTTAGCAATCAATAGATAAGTTATCAATAATTGAAGCAAGAAGAAAAACGATCAACATGATTCAATATTAAAAATAATAAAAGCCAAGAGAGATAGGAAAGGAGTGATAATCCACAACTAGACCTATGTGTACAAGAGTATGAAAAACTTGGATAATAATAGTTTCTTTATTCACATATAAAGATATTTGAAAGAGTTCCTTTTATATAAAACATGGTGACTCAACCTTTCTAAGTGATCACTAGCCTTGTGTTTCGTTACTCTCTTGGTTTTCTTTTGTGACCCTTCAACTACGCTGGGTTCTCAAGGTTTTACAAGTTTTTTCTTCTTCTCAAATTGGATGATGGGGATATATTTTTAATCAAAGTATTGAAAATTACAATTATTCTCCATGCATATGCACATGCAACCAAAAAGTTTGTCCTCCTGTGCTTCCAAGACAAACAATGACTTTGGGCTCTAGTTTATCTTATATTTTACATTTTGGTGACTTACACATTACAGAAGTTATGCATGGTATTTTTTGATAGAGGTCATTGAGTGTCTCTCCTCACTCTTGATTATATGATTTTATATTGTATTCTCTTATCTTCTTGGATATGCACTTATTTGTAATCATTTTATGTGCTTCAAATATTCTCTTTCATTTCTTTTAAACCAACATAGATCCATCCTAAACCTAGAATATCTATCAAGCATCGAGATGCATCCAATTTCTTGAGGTGTTATATTTTTCATGACATTTTAATTGGTTTTACTTTTTTATTTTATGAGCAAATATGGATTTTTTTAACTATTTTTTATTCGGCTTTCTTTTTTTATCTTATGAGCCGACATACAAAAAAAAAGTAATTTTTATTTTTATTTTTGGTACATAACTTTAGTTCGTTAGATGTAACTTTAAACATCTCCCCCATACTAAGTTATAAACACCTCACTACTCTCGATGCAATAAACCTTATCTCTATATATAAATAACATTAATGCAAGTTATTTGGTATTTTAATTATAACATCATTACTTAATAACTTTTTCTTTTTATATAAAATAACACCAAAAAAATTCATTAAACATTTATTATAGCTACTTTGTAATGTAATCATAAGTTTTCTTATCCATCAACCATGCACACGAATATTGAATTTAATAGTGCCACAACTCTTGGTAAGTTATTCAAAATGTGCGAATTGCATGTTTTTTTGCCAATCAATATTTATAACAAATTCAAATACCAATGGATTTCACATAAGAAGATTTCATGTTCTTTTCGTAAAAATAAAAATTCAAAATATACACACGAAAACAAAGTGTTGAAAAACATGTGATCGATTAAACTATCCTTCAAAAATGATTTTATAAGAGACTTCTCAAACAAGAAAGTTTAGGCTATGTTTTCTCAATAAGAGGCGTTAAATATCCATACGTTGAAGCATTTTATTTAAGCACAGAAAAAACAACAACCTTCAATGTCATTTATATGAGAACTTGCCAAAAGAGCATTCAAAATAAATTTATAATATTTCTTCACAAGGTAAATACAACAACATTCAATGCCATTTATATGAGACCTTCCCGAAAAGCATTCAAAATAAATTTATAATATTTCTTCACTAGGTAAATAATTTATAGGAGTATCACGAATCTTTTAAACGGAAAACTCTGGGATAAACTCTGGGATAAAATGTTGTTTGTAACTATTTTAATGTTTGGCAGAAAAGTAAATTATGGTGGAGCAATATGCAATTCATTTGGGTAAATTTTAAATGGTCAAATACCATGATCGGAGAAATTCTGAAAATATATGTGACCTAGGGCATATTAATGTTAGATGTGTACAATAATGATTGAATAATGATAAATTTACAATGAACCATATATAAATATACATCGATAGTTATTAAATAACCAAATTTTCATTTATAATATATTTGTAACATTTATGATAGGCAATATTTACTGGAAAAAAATGTGACCTAAGGCATAACATTAGATGTGTAAAATAATGATTGAATAATGATAAATTTACAATGAACCTTATATAAATATACATTGATAGTTATTAAATAACCAAAATTTCATTTATAACACATTTGTGACTTGTTATGGTAAGCAACATTTATGGGGTCAATTCTCGGATGCAGATGTTAGGTTGGTGAATGGGGCACGTGTGGAGGTATCCATGGAGCCTCCCCTCCCTAATCCACATGGTTCGCATTCAAGGAATCCCTCATGCAATTAAATGTCATTAGGAATTTGAATCCCCCAGCATCATTGTTCTTTGTCGTCGTTAAGTTGGTTATCTGGATTATGGGTATTGTGCTCATGATGTTAGTCTATTGTCGATTAATTGTACACATGTTGGATTTTAATGTGAACAACAAGTTGGAATGTTGCCGCATTTGAAAACATTGCAAACAAAAAGTTGTTGGTGTTCGTTGGTGGTGCAAAGTTGGGTGACGTTTTGTGCAGGTAATTTCCTCTGAGGCGAGCATCTGCTACATGCTTTTCATATCCTCTAGTTCTTGGATCACTCACACTCCTTTTCTTGTCCAGAATTGGTGCAGTTTTGTGTCTTCTCCTCCTGCCTAGGCTTCGAAAATGTCCATACGGTTGAGGGCCACTCCACAAAGGGAAAGCAGGGGATGTGGTTGTTAGATTTTTATCATTTAATCAATATGATCTAGGATCTTACTTGAGAGAATAACATGTACAACAATAATCACAAGAGACAAGAGACACAAAGAATTTTCCTTGGAGAAACCATAAAGCAGAAAACCTCGCAACTTCCTTAGAGATATAATGAGCACCAAAAGCAAAAGTAAAACCCAAAGATACAAAGATGATCTCTAATAGATGTTCTCTCTCTTCCTTGTGTGAGATAATCCTCTCTCACTCATGCGCTATGGTTGAGTGAGTGTGTGTTTCAAATAGAGAGTCCCACTCTCTAATTATACTATTTTTCCACTTGACAATTACTTACCAGGGCCGACCTCACTAGGAGAGTCTAATAACCCTAGTACCCCTCAACTGTGGGGACTATTGCCCCAACTTACAAAGGAGGGTTAACCTCTATGACTTTACATGACTTTATTATATTAATGATTCTCCCGATCAGAGGAACATCGGGGTACAATGAAATACAATATAAAATATACAAGTGAATACATTCTGAAGTTACAAATACATCAACACTCCCTCTTAACTAGGAAGGCATTCTCTTGACACATTTCATCAGCACAAGTCTTATTTATTGGATCATCATCAAAGCTAGATCATCATCATCACTGCTTCCGCTATCCTGAGCAAATGGTGCTTTCTCTCAATTCTACTCGTCATAGGAAGTTCTACAGAGCCAACCTTACTAGATGTATGCCTAGCCTCCATGTAGGTCTTCACATATTTAACACTTATATCTGACCATGGGAGGAACCAATCCTCTCGCCAATTCATAAAGGCACATCAATTACATTTGACCATGGGAGGAACCAATCCTCTCGCCATGTCATAAAGGCACATCACTTACATCATACCATGGGAGGAACCAATCCTCTTGCCAAGACAAAAAGGTACAACACTTACATCTAACCGCCATGTCAGAAAGGTACAACACTTACATCTGACCATGGGAGGAACCAATCTTCTCGCCATGTTAGAAAGGCACAACACTTACATCTGACCATGGGAGGAACCAATCTTCTCACCATGTCTGAAAGGCACAACACTTACATCTGGCCATGGGAGGAACCAATCCTCTCGCCATGTCAGAAAGGCACAACACTTACATCTGACCATGGGAGGAACCAATCCTCTCGCCATGTCAGAAAGGAACAACACTTACATCTGACCATGGGAGGAACCAATCCTCTCGCCAATCCAGAAAGGCACAACAATTACATCTGACCATGGGCATTAGAGGAATTTTGGGGTCTAAAATGGGCCTCCTAAGGAAAATAATAAAATAATAGTTAAAATAATAAAATAATATTGATTAATTTTGGAGGANAGTATGGGTACTCGTTGGATGAAAAATCAAATTCCGCATCCAACGAGCTCTACCAATCGAAATTTGAGTAAACATACAATAAGATATGTCGAAAATACGAACAAAAAATGTAGTTTTTTTTTATGACAAATATGTAAATTTACCATTATGGTTGACTCATTTTATTGAAATTCTATTGGTTCTTGAATTCCAACTCACAAAAACTTATTTTGGCACGTTTTCTTATAAGGCCCATTTTAGANCCAACGAGTACCCATACTGCATACTTTTGACGGACCCCGCTACCCCAAAAACAAGAAATACCTGAAAAAACGTGATGATGATGTCATCATCACATTTTTTTAGGTATTTCTTGTTTTTGGGNGAACCAATCCTGCCACCATGTCAAAAAGGAACAACACTTATATCTGACCATGGGAGGAACCAATCCTGCCACCATGTCAGAAAAGCTCTCGGACTCATCACTTCTCCTTAGAAGGAACCACACCAAGCTTCTCCTTGAAGTACTCAAACTTCACTCTGGCCATTTCTAGCATAGAATCACAACAGGTGAGATTACGTCCAAGGATAACCTGCAAGCTTCGCCAAGACTGATTACATCTGAGGACAACCTACAAGACCGTTTACGTCTAAGCAACGTATGAGCTTCTCCAAGATTTTATGCTCAGACAACCTATCTCACTGGCTATGCTAGAACTCCCTCTTTCGAGAGATCTTGATCTAGATCACAAACTGGAGCTTCACTGCTCCTCTCTCCCAAGTAGCTGAGCAAGTGGAAACATATTTTTCCTCTGCTGTACTCAGTGTAATGCAGGACATCTTCCTGCTAACCCAAGATATCAGACCTAATCCCATACTGAAGCGACACCCTGAAGTGCTCTTCCTATCAATGGCACTGTCTACCCAATCTGAATCTACATAACCCTCCAGGTTAATCTTCTGATTCGTATCATACTTGAGCCCATATTCAACTGTACCCTTTAGGTACCTTACTGCATGCTTTTCAACCATCAGGTGAACATGTCTCGGATCCGTCAAGAACTAGCTCAATGTGTTCACAGCAAAGTAAATATCTGGTCTCGTATTCGTCAGGTACATCAATGATCCAATCATCCGATGATACATTGTGGCATCAACCAAATCTGATGAAGCATCAATCAATAGCTTCAAGTTAGATGCCATAGGTGTGGTCATGGCCTTGCAGTCCATCATCCTGAACCTCTTCAGGATCTCCACTACATACTTCCCTTGTCCAAGGGATATTTCATCTGCACTCTGCCACACCTCCATGTCTAGAAAGTAATGCACCATACCCAAGCCTTTCATCTCGAACTCGGCATCAAGTATCCTTCTTGCAACTTTAATGAGTTCCACTTTTTCTGTCAGGGACAAGTCATCGACATATAACAGGAGCATCACTGGTATTCCACCTTCAACCTTGAAGTAAAGGTTGGAATCCTCTTTACTCTCAGTAAATCCTAGAGCCATCAGTAAGCTGACCATCCCGTCGTACCATGTCGAACCTCAGGATCTTCTGCAATCACTCCCTTTGAAGTCGAGTATTATTCTCCCTCTGCCTTTCGTACTCTATGTATTGAAACATTATGTACTGGAGTGACAAGTAGCTTCCTCTGGTACTAATATTCTATGTATCCATCTAGGGTCACTGGATACCAAGATCCTCTATCTTGAACCTTTTAAAAATTTCTTCTCCCACTCATCTGTGAGATTGTCATCCTCTATAGGATTTCATCTTCAACCTTGTAGCAAAGGTTAAGATATTCATCACTCTAGGTGATCTTCAAGCTCCTCATTTATGTGTTATCCCATGGGTTCTGACCTCGTACAAGGCCTTCTTTAATTTGCACATATCATTCTGCATGTCATGTGTCTTAACTTCCAGTTGCTGCAAATGTCTCTTCGTAGTCTATGCCTTTTCTATGAGAGGCCTCGTGCTACGAATCTTGTCTTGTATCCCATGATGTTTCCGTCTACTACATGTTGGATCTTGTAGATCCATATGGAAGACACTACGGACTTCCCTTCAGGTCTCAATACCGCATCCTAGACATCATTCTTCTTGAACTGGTACTCTCCTTCCCTTTCTTCTTGGCTACTTCTTCATAGATGGAAGGCTCTGCATCAATGATGTCACTTAACCGTGTCACATAACTAGACTGTGTATGAGTCCTCTTAAAGTCTCGTCATATTCTTCTTCATTTTGGATTATTTCTTAAACTGTCGTCACTTGTTCTTCGGAACAAGTCTCATCCTTCTTTTCTTGTAGACGACTGTACGCAATCTTTCCTACAAGTCAAATGCATCAGTTGTATGGTTAGAAACATTTCATAAGGCATATTCATAATAGAAAATTCTTATGCATAAAGATATAATCATGCAACTATTTTAGCCAATACAACATTCATCCATATCTCATGAAAACTTTCTAGATGCCTTCCATCTCTACCATGACGTCATTGAGGTTGTGCACTGATCCAATAAGTCCGTAAAGAGGTTTCATTCTAGATAAGTAGAAATGGAGAGTTGTATAGCACCATGGGATACTTACCCATCACATGCATATTAGTAGTATACTGTCATTAATGCAAACATTCTATCATGCATAACACATCAACTGAATATAAACAAACGCATAACCAAACAATATAATGAAAATGACAATTGAATACTTATCTTTATTTGTTTCATGGGTAGACTCCTTCTTGAGCCTTCAGCTTCACCATATTCTTCATTCATAACATCATCATTTCTTATCCAAATGCTAAGATGGATAAGAGGCTCTTCAAGAATTGAGTCCTTCATATTCCTCATCGCATGAGGGATCTTCTTTGAATCATGAGAGCTTGATCTTCAGTTGCTCCCATCTTCTCTTCTCTTATTATGAGTCGAGATTCTTCTTGTGTGCACTCTTCCTAGAGTCTGCTGAAGGTAATCACTTCCTTCTGGTGTCTTCAGGGATGACACATGAGAGATGATATTTAATAGAATCTGCAATGATTCTCTTGGCTCTAGCCTTAGCCACATCTCCCTCTGGCTCTTAGAACTGAGACAAGTCAATCTCTTCAAGGATCATGGAGGTCCTATACTTCCATACTTGGAAGTTGTCAGCTTCACCAAGCTTGTCATCAAGCTGGTGTGATAGGTCATTTTGAAATGAGAACCTCAAATGTAAATAGCAAAAGATTAGATCTTACCGATTTGAGGTGTTCGTCCTGGTTCCGGATCTCGTTGATCTAGGGTTTTTTAGAGAAACCCCAGTTTTCAAAACTTGAAATCTTTCAAATTTGATTGGATAAAAATATGCACCTCCTCAAGGTGAGCTGAGCAGCCTACTCATTTTCCCAAAACTGTGATCAGAACTGCAAAATATCAGATGCCCTAGTTTTCTTCAATTTCTTCTGCAGAATTGTCTGATATTCTTTCTGCAATATATCTTAAAGTACTGCTCCTCTGTGTCTGAAACTTTGCACTGAGGTATCCTCGTCTATCCTCTTTCCAACACCATAGGTTTGAGCAAAATTGGTTTCACCAATTGGGGCTTATGAGAGTTTTCCCAAGGTGACGTATTTCAGGACTATTCAACATAACGAACTTGTGCAGACTCCCACGTGTCAGTGTTTCACCTTCGGGGTCTAAAAATTTTACCACAGAAATTAAAGTCAGTTCCCTATCTGTAACATCTTGCTAAATTTAATTTGGACCTTCATAGCCCGAGTTATAGCAATTCTCCCTAGGTGTCTTATTTAGGGATGAATCATGGGATAGGATGGAACCCTGATTTGGAGGAATCATATCTCCCAGAATGTAGTGAATCTGAGGCTGAAACGTTTACACAGGGTACATCAGGAATTTATCTTTGGCCTATAAACGTTTCGGCTCCTGATCCTTCTCCAATATTGAGATATCACGAATGCACGAAAATGACTAGTTTTAGTCTTTTTAGGGTTTTCTGGTCAGGGGTCAAATTAGGGTTTGACTTTCTCGAAGTTTTACCCAACCAAAAATTTTGATCTTGGTCTCTAAATTTCCATTTTGAGGAGGAGAGCAATTCTATGCTGGTCTCACTCAAAAATTCCTCTTCTGTGAAAAGCCCTAATTTCCTATAGTAGTGACAGGTCAAAAACTGAAAATGCCTGAAATCCAATTCTAGTTTGACAGAAAGATGTGCCCTTCAATGGAGAGTTAGCCTAGCCTCCTTTTGCTAATGATTTGTGGAGAGAGACCCAAAAAGTAAGAATCCCTTGCTTCTGCATCTACACAATGTCTTCTTCTCAGGTTAGCTCTAATACCATGTTAGATTTTTATCATTTAATCAATATGAACTAGGATCTTATCTGAGAGAATAACATATACAACAATAATCACAAGAGACAAGAGACAAATAATTTTCCTCGGGGAAACCATAAAGGAGAAAACCCCGCAACTTCCTCAAAGATAGAATGAGCGCCAAAAGCAAAAGTAAAACACAAAGATACAAAGATGATCTCCAACAACTGTTCTCTCTCTCCCTTGTGCAAGATACTCCTCTCTCACTCATGCGCTACTGTTGAGTGAGTGTGTGTTTCAAATAGAGAGTGTCACTCTCTATTTATACTAGTTTTTCACTTAACAATTACTTACCAGGGCCGACCTCACTAGGAGAGTCTAATAACCCTAGTATCCCTCAATTATGGGGACTATTGCCCTGACTTACAAAGGAGAGTTAACCTCTATGACTTTACATGAATTTATTATTTAATGATTCTCCCGATCGGAGGAACATCAGGGTACAATGAAATACAATATAAAATATACAAGTGAATACACTCCGAAGTTAGAAATACATCAACAATGGTGTATATAGAAGCAGAGGTTTCAACAATTCTTCTTATAGTGGATATGATGATTCGGTCCCAAGTCATATGCACGATTTATTGGATGGCTAGGAGGAGGAAATGGTGATTCAACAGTTGGTAGGTAAACGCGCACGGGGTCGTCGATGAAATTATTGGTCGGTCAGGAATATGTTAGCTCAGATTATTACACAGGCCCAAAACCGTAACGAGGACAACAACCTTCAGTCCTCTCCTTCTCCTTCCCCTGTTGCACATGCTTCTTCCTCACCTTCTCCTTTGTGAGTCTCCAGACAAGAGGATGCTCCTAGTGGCAGCCAAAAGGAGGAGGATGCTGGAAACCAAAAGTTGGACGATCCTTCCCCTAAATTGCTCAAAAATGATATTGCTTCCACCAGTTGCTACAAGAGGAGGAAGGTGGAGAGGAGTGGCCAAATCAATCTTGACTCTTACAGGAAAACACCGCCCCTACTGACCAAAGAAACCGTGGATGATTCTTTAGAATCCACTGCATATAGATGCCCCATTGAGGAGAAGCAGGACATTGCAGAAGCAGGATGCAGCACCAAGTAATATGCATAGCCTCCACGACCTCTATTTTCTCAAACTTTCAAGTTTTATAGTTTTTTTGCCTTTTATTGCTGGTAGTTTTTACAGACTTGTCTCTATAGCCCCTAGTGGCATTTTTATCATAATTATTTCAAGGTTTTGTATCGAGGCATGCCTTTTTAACACTTTTTTGAAAAAATTTAGGAGGACAATCCATGACAAACTTGGGATAGGAAAATATGCTTGGGTAGTCAGTATTAAGTTGTGGCAAAAGTCAAAGACTCTATAATAACTCTATAGCTACTAGAACTCTTAATAACAGTTGTGCTTCTACGTTTTTTTTGTATATTAATATAATTTTTCCACAAAATTTACGAAAATAAACAATTAAAGACCAATATAGTTCTCCAATAATTTTTTATAAGTTAACTAAAAATGACTTAATTTTATTATTAAATTTCACATTTTCAATATTTAAATATTTAATTTTGAATATCATATATTTTGAAAAATAAATGTATATCATTTAATGTATTTCAAAATCTCTTATTCTAATATTTGTTTAATTGAGTTATAATTCATAAGAACCATATAAAAAAAATAAATGATAAACAAGTGATAGTATATTCATTTTTATTTTATTAAAATATACCAAATTATTGAATTTGTCCAATAATAATAATATATTTAAATTATTAAAATAAGTTTTTTTCTTCATTAATTTTATTTTATTGTTTTAAATTTATTTTATTTTATAATATAAGTTTAGTGTAAATTTTCAAAGTGAAAACTTTTAAAATATGTTTGTTCGCTCCTTCCCATGATATCCGAAGGCCGAACAACGAGCGAGTGAGCAATTGGAATTCAAAAGCCGCAGTTTAGAAGAACCAATAAGTGAAATCTGTTACACACCAACCTACCCTGGCCAGCAGATCATTACAGAGAGTTTGGAAATGCCGGTTTTTTAATTTAGGTAATTATTTCTTATTTGAAAGACTTTTTCCTTCTTCATTGTATTTTATCTCCCACGCACATAATTTTTTTAATTTTCCTAATATGAGAGTAGGATTTTATAATAGAACTTTTTAAACCGGGACTTTTTTTTTTTTTTTCATAAAAAAATATCTTATATATTTGATATATAATAAAGGCATCACCAGAAAATTACATAAGGACGACTTGTCAACACTTGTCCATAAATGTACTCACATCTACTTACTAGAAAGTTTCTGACTTCTACCCATAACACCATGTTTCCAATATGTCGTTTATCAATATTACATATATTGTGCCCATCAAGTATCTACCATGGCTAATTATATAATTACCATTACATAATACACCACAGATATGATAACCCAATATGAACCATAAGATATAACGATCTTATGCGTTCATACAGATAAGCCAAAAAAACTAATAAGAACCAAAAAAAGTAAAAGCAGATGGATCGCGTCCATCCCCATGGGCCACCAAAAAATGTCCAACCGGCCCCGCTAAAGCCTGCTTAGATAAGAGATCAGCATCATAATTGATCTCCCTATATACATGCTGGATGCTGATCACCGAGAATTGACTTTTCAGCTGCAAAATACGATCCATCCAATAGGTAAGGAGAACAGATTCCAAATGAAAAATTCATTTAAACCATTCTACAATAACCTTGGAATCACCAGCTATTTGAATTGCATCTATGCCCAAAGATCTAGCAAAGTGAAGAATACTCCACAATGCAAGTAACTCAGACCGTGTGTTGGTGCCAAATCCACAGTTCCACTTTATGTTAAATCTGCCCAGAAGAGGCAATATGAGTATAGCCCCTACTCCACACTTGGTACCACCATCTTGAGAGGCCCCATCAAAGTAGCATAAAGACAAGTCATGTTGAAAAGCTGGTTGCTGAATAAAACGATACTTTTGCATCCTGGACTGCTTGGGTCCCTCATTCCATATGTCCTGTACCTTATTGACAATCTGAAGCGGAGTAGAATTTTCATTCCTGAAAATAAAGGAGTTTCTTGCCAGCCAGATAAATCTACACATGTGAAATGGAATAGTCCTCGGCTTACTATCACCTGTTATCCAATTTCTGAAAGCCTGGGTAATATTTAATCCATGCCAAATAAGATCTGTTTCATATAAATGACCAATATGTTGCCAAACCTGCACAGAAAATGAGCAGTTAATGATCATATGAGTGATACTTTCCTCAGCATTGTGGCATAACGAGCAAATTCCAGGACCCTCGAAGCCTTTTCTCTGGAGCATATTCCAAGTAAGAATACGTTCAGTTAACAATAACTAGGAGAATATCACCGTCTTTAGAGGAAGTTTCCAACGCCAAACCTCCTTAAACCACATAGGAATACATTCCGAGAATGTGGTAGAAACAGTAGCTTTATATGCCAGTGCCGCAGAGATAGTTCCTGTTTTCACATTCTTACTCCAGAACAAAGAATCTTTGCATTGGTTCAGACTTAAACCGGAGTTCCTAAGCTTGTATGTATAATCATTCCATTCAGTAGCCAGAGTTCCAGTAAGATTTAATTCCTGAGCATCCGCCCATCGCGTGAAGCTGTCACCATCATAATTATTTGCTGCCTAAGCCAAATAATATACCCTTTTATCAAGCAAATGAGTCAAAAGTGGATCCGAAAGTCTGAAAGATCCAGCCATTCCCAAAATAGGGTCTCTTCCCACCCTAATGCTCCACCCATCACCAGGGCGCCACGTCATCCACTGTTTCAATATAGGCATCGCCTTCAGTAGTGCCCTCCATACATTAGAGATGTTCCTCTTGTCATACTCAACTAATCTGATCCATTCACCTATAGGCCATCCTCGTATGTATTTGGCAGAGATCACCCGATGCCACAGGCATGGTACAAATAAGCATCGCCACAAGTTTTTAGCATTAAGTGCTCTTCCAAAGTCACCGATGTCCTTTAGCCCTCATCCTCCACATTCTTTAGGCTTTGCCAATAAATCTCATCTTGCCAAGTAGATATAAGGCTTATCATTACAACCAGACCATATGAATCTCGTCAATCTGCTCTGAATCTGTTTTTGAATAGCTCTCGGAATCCAGGTAAGGGAGAACCAATATACA